>CAJQZJ010032807.1:6786868-6818115 GCA_907164525.1 Lophiomys imhausi
GTGGTGCGGCTCGAGTGCAGGCTGGATATCAGGCAGACAGGCGGGGCTGCTGGTCTGTGGCTGGAGCCGTGGGCTGGATCCGCTCCTGGGGTAGATCTCTAGCCAGAGCTCCTCTCCAGACCGGTGACAGAGCTGGCTGATCTCAGGGTTGTGTTCCCGGGAACTGCGTGGGCTCTTTTACCTGGTGACCGGTCTCAATGTCCGCTGTGGGCATTCAGACACCGTCTGTACTTCACTGTAGGCTAGGGGACCTCACATTCACTCCACAATGACTAATCTCATTCACCTACTACTCAGATGCACTGCTCTATGGTCGGCGCCATCTTGGATCCTCAAAAATGACAATTTCTTAAATCAGAAGTCACATGCAGAAGCAGGGCTGGGATGCTGCTGCAGTGTAGCAACTTCCTTAACATTTATTGCAGATGTCTTTTCCGTCATAACGATTTCCCTCCTGGGTTTTGGACTTCCTGGTCTCCAGCTGGTTCTGGCCAGCTCCAGTTTTTTTGAGGCACTAGCTCTGAGCTAAAAAGGCTCTTTGCTTTTTGGAGCTCTATCTTGGACCATGTGATTTCTTAGTAATTATGTTGTTGTCTATAACCTCCTTTGGGAAGGGGAAAGGAAAAGATGGCTTTTGGGACAGGTCAAAGGAGCAAACTAGCACCGGTGACAACCTTGAGTCATAGAATCCAGGTTTCTTTACTAAAGCACGCTTAAGAGTAGCCAAACCACAGGCTGAGATTTGTGTCCAGGGAGTAAGGCAATTCAGATGGACCTCAGGATGATGAGAGTTACCCAAGGTTAATAAACATGAAATGATAACGCTATAAGCCAGTTGTATGTCATACCCTGGGTGTGATTCCTCTTTTTTCTTTTGATGCTAGAGACAGAATTGAGGACTTCTTACATGTCAGGCAAGTCCCCCACCACTAAAGCTCCCTATCCCTGCTGCTAGGATTTTAACTTTAGCAAAACATGCATGAGTCATATTAAGAGGTTACTGACATTTTCTAAATTCTTGAGAAGTGGCTATGTTAACATTGTTTTGGGTTTTCCATTTTATTAAATAGTTTTGCAAGACTAACTTTTTTCATAGTAACGATGTTAGAATATATATTAAGTGACATAAGATATCTCAGGCAAATTGAAAACTCAGGAGTTGTGTTTTGAGCCTGGTTTGGAAGCCTGGACTACATGACGGGACTGCATGTTTGGAACACAAATGGGAAGGAATTAATAGAAAATCATTAAAGGCAATTCACAAATAATTAATACAAGTGGCCAATACCATAAAAAACTGTTCAATCTCATTCATAATTAAAGAAACACAAAGTAATGTTAAAAAGTACTGCTGTCTAATGTTGGAAAGAGCACAGCAAAAGAGATACCCCTAGGTACTATATACTGGTGTGAACTGAAGTATAGATTGATACCATCTTTATGGGATCAGGCATGCATGATCTGCACATCATTTTTATCACAGTTATGCCCCTTTTAGAAAACATTTTTGCCAAAACAACTAAGTAATTGTGCAAAACCTTATATACAAAGATATTTGTTGGAGTATTGTCTGTAATGTTCAAGAATGGTTATAAGTGAAATAGCAATCACTATAGGAGGTATTCGAGTATTATGACTCAACTATGCTTTTAAAAGAAGACAGTGGTGTGAACTGGTATAGATAATCAATAATGATGGCTTAATGAAAGAAGTGATTTGCAGAAGATTGAGTGCACTGTAACTCCATTTTCTAAAATGAAAATGAAGCAAACACCTCTTTGTACACAGTGGGTTGAATATTTGCATTTTTAATAGTAGAGATTACTCATGGCATACCATTAGGGAGAATAATTCATTTTTATATGTTTATTTATTACTTCAGGTTACATCTCCATCACAGTGTCCTCTTTCCACCCCTCCCAGCTCTACCCCCTCTTCCTTCCATCCCACTCCTCTGGAGTGAGAGTCCCTACATAACAGTCCCCTACCCCAGTTCAGCAGTCATATGAGGGCCAAGAGCCTCCTCATACACTGGGGGCCTACAAGGCAGCACCACTAGGGCAAAGTGTCTTGTTGACAGGAAACAAAGTCTATGTTCCTGTTCCCTTTGGTGCATTATCCATTTTTTAAAGGAAAATATCTTGTTAAGATTCTTGCTATGTGGAAATTGAGGCCCTGGAAATGGTATCATGCTAAAAGCTGGAAATTTTTCATTAGAGAAGTGATAAAATATTTTAAGGAAAAGGGAATTAAATATGGAAATGAGAAAGTTTTGGTATCTCCATGATATTGTCCCCATCCCTTCCCTTTTTCTAAGCTTTCAGTAATATCTGCCAAACACAAAACTGTCTGTTGTGAATGGTTTGGGTAGAATGTAAGCTATTTTAGTGAAAGGAGAAGATATTGGCTTTAGGAAGTATGAAATAGAAATGGTTCACCAGAACAGTAGGTTCTTCAACTCGAGAAAGACCAAATGACCCTTGAGACTATAGATACCTTGGGTAGAACACCAAGGTTCCCAGGTCTGGAGTAAGGGAAATCTGTCCATTGACATTTGGAGGGACACATACTCAATGGCTGACTGAATTTACCTCTAGAAATGGGATTAAAGAAGATGATTGGGGAAATATTTTCACTTATTTTATATTTTAGGAAAAACAAAAAAGCATGTATTGCTGTTATAATTACTAATTACAAAAAGTTCAAATAAGAAAAAAAACTATCAAAAATAATAACCACATAAAAGTGATAAACATGTCTTTCTGGGTACTTCTCATTTCCCCTTACGAAATGTATGTTCATGAGACAAAAAAAGAGTTAGTTTTGTTTCCAAGAAGGGTAGAAGGAAAAGAGAGAATGAGAAGGTAAGAAGGGAAAAGAGGAGCGTGTGGGCTGAGGTGGGGTATTGTAGAGGAGACTGAAAAACCAGCAGTGGAAAAAGAGGCCTGAAGCCCTGAGAGGCTGCAGGAACTTCTGAGGCATGAAATAAATGAGCTTTCATTGGAAGATGCTTGATGTTACCTGGGTCTCCACAGGGTTACCAAAGACTAACCTTTGACACCAGGCTTTGCTCTATTTGTTTTCTGTTGTTGTGATGAAACACCATGGCCCAAAAGCAACTTCAGGAGGAAAGGGTTATTTGGCATATATATATATATATATATATACACACACACACACACACACACACACATTACAGTCCTTTTATTGAGAAAAGCAGGGCAGGAAATTCAACCAAGAGCAGAGGCATGGACCATGAAGGGATGCTGCTTACTGGCTTTCTCCTCATGGCTACCTCAGCCTGCTTTCCTATACAACCCAGGCAATGGCAACAACCACAGTGGGCTGGACTCTAAACAAGAAAATTCCCCCACGGACTTGCCTACAGGCTAATTTGATGGAGGTAATTTCTCGTTGAGCTTCTGTCTTCCCAGGGAACTCTAATTTGTGTCCTGTTGACAAAATCTAACCAACACAAACATTGTAAACTGAAACATCCTCCCAATACTCACTAGCTATGTTGATGAAATTCCCAAGACTTGGCTTCATATTCTGTATGACCCACAATTTCCACATTGCTTTGAATTGTTGAATGAGTTGATTAGTTGCTGTTAGCAGTATACCCCACTTAAGAATAGCTAATATCTTTTAAGCACATATTACCATGTTCTGTGCAAAACACTTTACATATATCATCTCATTCACTTTTTGACAAAAAGCACTATAATCATCACTGTTTTACAGATAAAGGACTTGAGAGGTAAAGCTGATTGCTCAGGGTGAGTAAGCAATGTTTTTCTTGGTTGTTATTTGGTTGGTTTTGCTTTTCTGTGAGAAAAAGAGTCTTGCTCTTTAGCCTAGCCTGGCTTGAAAGTCACAGTGATCCTTATATCTCTGTTTGCTGAGTGTTGGGATTACAGGCATGAGACAACACACCTGGCCTTATTTTTATTCAGATAAATGGCAAAGTTAAAAACTTGATCCCAAATAAAATTAAGTAATTAAAAATACTGACTCCTGGTGACTATATCAATTTATGTAGTATTCTGTTTGTACAGTTTTCATTTAAATGCATTAAATTGCTTCATTGCTACTACATCTCATGTACATGAAATTTGGAATAAATACAGTTATCCCTCACTCATCGCAGAGTGAGAAGAAACATGGATCTGTTCTGAAAAATGACTTTTAGTTAAACTGTCCAGGTTTTTGTAAGTGAGAATGATATGAGTATAAATGATATGAAAACTACCTGGCCATCAATTTACTGAAATAGTTTTTCTACACATCATTACCATTATTAAAATTAGAATATTGGGTGTCTTAGTCAGTGTTCTATTGCTGTGAAAAGACACCATGACCACAGCAACTCATATAAAAGAAAGCCCCTTCATTGTGGCTGGCTTACAGTTTCAGAAGTTTAGTCCATTGTCATCATGGCAGGGAGTACGGCAGCACAAAGGCAGACATGGTGCTGGAGAAAGAGCTGAAAGATACATCCTGATTCACAGACACCAAGAGAGAGACACTGGGCCTGGCTTGGGCTTTTGAAACCTGGAAACACAACTCTAGTGACAAATTTCCTCCAACAAGGTCACACCCACTCCAACAAAGCCACACCTCCTAATACTTCTCAAGTTGCTCCACTCTCTGATGACTAAGCATTCAAATACATGAGTCTATGGGAGGCCACTCTTGTTCAAACTACCACACTTAAAGGTACCCTTACATCAGCCTCAGAATTAAATCATAGCAAGCAGGAAGGAAAGGGGAAAGAGAAAAGTTGAGTGCTGATACAGAGCAGTTAGCCAGAAGTAATGAAGGTAGAGTATATACACTATGTACACAGTTTCAGAGCTGACCAGAAAATTGCTCACACTTTTTTCACTTATGCAGAAGAAATAGATCTTCACTTGATAGTTGTATTAAATTCATTAGATAAATCTCCTAAATTGAATGCTGTAAGATGCCATTTTATTGTCTCTGGGCTACAACTGTGCATAATTTTTAAATAGCTTTCATGAGTGTATTTATTTATTCTAACATGTCATTTAGGGGGAATACCTTTCAGATTTTTAGGGCATATGAAGAGGATGATAATTAGGTCACTTCACTTGATCATGATAGATTGTGATGTATTTTGTGGTTATGATTGGTTAATGCCACAACACTGATAGAGCTTTCTTTTTATACCAAATCCCAGAGAAAGTCAGGGTTGCTTTGGTGCTGGGATGGAGCACAGGTCTTCATACCTACTATACCACACTAATATTGAGCCACACCCTCAGCCACACAATCCATGCTTCTAATGATCATTTTGAGATACACCTTCTCTTTTGTAGGCTGAGATTTCTAAGTTTTTCCATCACAGAATGGACTGGTGATCAGTACAACATCTGGCCTATACTAGATACTTAAGTTTTCATTCAATGAATGGATGGGTAAAAGGATATAGGGGCATGTCTTACACGGGCAAAATACCAAAAGAATGCTCTAACAGAGCGAGGTGCCCTGTTGGGAAACATGCTTGCTATATCAACAGAACCCATGGATTACTTGTTAAGCTCTCCTTCTCCTGAAAATGAATACTTAGGAAATGTCAAATGCTACTTCCATCTACAGCAATAAACAAAGGAAGTTAAGTGAATGTGATCTGTAATCCTAATCATGTGTTACTGATCTAATGTACCTACCTCTATTCCAAGGGCTTTTCTTCCAAGGATTTAAGTGTGTTAGCTTGCTCAGTGGGGATGTATCCACCCATTCTTAGCAATTATCTGATCTCACTATGAAACAACCTTATGATCAATCAATGTAGTCAAAGCTTAATTACTTTGTAGATTGGTATCATGTGGTTGATGTTTTAGGAATTTTCTTGGGTTTGTCTATAAAAGTCAGAAGATATTCTAGTCTCATTTCTAGGTCCCTGGTGATACCACATCTTAAAAATTGTTGAACTGGTACCTGTGGCAGAAACTGCTGGATGCCATTCCAAATCTGTTCTTTCCTTCCCTCTCACAGTAATATAGCACACAGGGCTTAGCTGACGCATGGCTGCACAGAATAAAGACATTTTTCACCCTTCCTTATAGCTAGGTATAGTTATGTGACAAATACAGAGGGAAAGATAAGATTCGCTAATGAAAGGCAAGTAGAGTTGATATGGGCTAGTGCTGAGCAGATTGCTTCTCCTTAGTTGCCTGCAATCCTTTATCGAAGAGTGAGACCCCATGATATTTCCCCTTTCCATGTTAGCATGTCTATTGCTCTTGCCATTTTTAAGGTCTTGTCCAGGCAGCCCTGTTGTGGAGGTATAATGGTTGAACTTCCGCTGTCGTTTCTAGGAGACACAATCTCCCTGCAGATATCCTGGTTCTCTGGCTCTTAGAAACATTTTCCTGAAGTGTTCTCTGAGCCTAAGGCACAGAATTGTGTTGCAGATGTAACCCTTGTGGCTGCCCCCACCTCCCATGCCCCACCCTACCCCATGATCACTTGTTCTCTGCATTTTGACCAAGTGTGGATTTTAGTAATGGTCTCTGTCTGTTTCAAAGAGAAGCTACTTTGGTGAGGGTGAGAGCTAAACTTATCTGTGGATGTGGGGATAAGTATTTAGGATGCAGGTAGGAATTCTGGTTCAGGAACATAAAAAGGAACCATAGCAGGGGTGTGCTAGAGAGGGGAATGGCACAATACAAATGATACAAAAGGGGATACAGGAAACCCAGCAGCCAGGGGTAGTTGGGGAAAAAGAGAAAGGTCAATACAAAGGGGAAGGTAACACTAAGGATGCTCAAAAAGGCCACAGGGTGTGTTTTTAAAGGAAGGTACAAACCCACTCTGTCCCCTTTCTGCTGTCTCCTTGACTGAAGTGAAGACAATCAGGAGCCAATCTACCACAACCGTAAGACCATTTTAGAGACTCATAGAGCAATTAAGACAGATACTGCCTAGCTTCCCTGACAACTGGGAAGAATGGAGCTAATATGGCACCTTAGACTATTACTTGTAAGAAAAAAATCAACTTTCACTTTGTTTAAGCCACCATATTTTCGATCTTTTTTTTCTATTTTTTTATAGACACTGCAATGATATCCTGTCTAACACAACACACAAATGGTCTGTTTCCACAGACGACAGATCTCATAGATCTTGCTCGTGAAAGGTAACTTTAATAAGTCTGAGTGGAAGAGAAGGTCAACAAATATGAAGTGAGTGTCCATCTCCCCCCAGCATGTTTAGGAGAACGTGCTGTTCTCCCTGAGTGTTGCCAGCATGTACTGCAGATGGTACAAAGGCCAAGGAAAGTAAGGGATTAAAGATAATGCACAGGAGAGTGCCTAGAGCAATGACAAACACAAAACAGCGACCCAGTTGGTATTTTATGATGAAATCACGCTGGCTTTCATTGCTTTTGATTTTCTAATGTGAGTAAGTACACCAAAACGATTATACCAACAGCCCTTATTTTAAGCTTCTGTTGAATGAGGTATGAATGCTAGTGTAGCGTCTGGTCCGGTGGTGCTTTGGTGGGGCATCTGAGTTGGATTCAGGGTCGTAGTAGAAATGGCATCAGAGCTGATTGATGGTATGCTTTGAAAAAGTGCCTCCCACTCCTCCTTCACTCCACCTTACTCCTTAAGTAGGTTTCATAACAGTTTTTCCCCCCTTAGTACACACAGGACATTGGTTCTAGGACGCCACAGACCCCACAATGTGCAGATACTAAAGATCTTTATACTAAATGCAATTACATTTGCCTATGACCTATGCAAACACTTGGGAGGCTGTGGTAGGAATGGTTTTCCAAGTCATAATTGAGTTCAGATGTTTGGCAGACTCTAAGTCTAAGCTTGTAATTCAGTGACAAAAAAGCTGACAACGCAGATTTCTGATTTCTGGTGTCTGCTTTGAGAAAATGTAGACTCATAAGTAAAGATATGGCCAAAGGAAGGGAGCTCAAAGATGTCATAAAACAATATTTTTCCACCACAGAAACAATATAATCTGACTTGTTATTTTTTTCTAATATTACACAACTCTAATGTTAGTGACAGAGGTGATCTTAGATGCCATGTGTGAATTCAGTACTGTGGATCGATAGGCATCATTCTTCATGGTGCTAACAGTGCCATGGGGAACTTTCACATAGGATGTAGTCAGTCAGCCAAAATCTTTTCAAAAAGTTCATTTTTGAAGCAAGGTCTTAACATGTAGTTTACCTTGACCTCGAACCCAGGCCACACTGGTCTTACATTCCCAGTCTTCTTGTTACAGTGTCCTGATTTTTGGAGTGATGGGTTTATACCTATTTACAATATTATTCATTTATTATATCTTTATCTCCCCCTTCCTTCCTTTTTACCTTCCTTCCATCTTGATATATAGCAAGGCTGGATTTGAACTCATGGTGATCCTCCTGTCTCAGTATTCCAGGGGCTGCGATTACAAATATCATCACTCCTGGTTTAATTTAGTGTCTAGTTATTGAACACTTGATGCAGGAAAGTCACTGCCCACAGTGTCTGAAAGTGTGGGAACTCCAACCTGATGGAAATGCTGTAGTGTTAGAAGAACTGTAGTAGAGCAACCCAGGTGGGCTGTGGGAGTATGGAGAAGGATCCTACTGAGCCTACCAATTGTCATGGAATGTTTTCTATTAAGAAGAAAACCAAAATGCCCATTCCTGGGGTCTTAAAGGGGCTTTTAATCCAATGATCCCAAGAAATCTAGAGATTACTCTGAAATATTTTCCAGACGTAGGTCCAGTAAAGATCTTTGGGTTCCCAAGATAGCAGAGCATATTAGGCATACTTCACCAGAACCCCCTCCCTGTGCAAGAAGCCTGTTGTTTCCTCACCTGTAAAACAATCACAATGACTTCATTTACTCTGATGACTAGACAACGTAGTATGTCCATTGAGTCTCCTATGATTGTTAACAGAAACCTATTTGAGCTAATTTAGTTATGAGTCTGTAAGGCACCAAGAGCTTCATGGTACACAAGGTCAGTAAGAAAAGTCCTGCTTTGGGAGGATCTAAAGCCAAAAGTAGAAAGTCATCAGGAACCAAGGCAGGTCTGTTAACTTTTAATCCCCCTGCTCCCTGTGGTCTTTTGTCTCTCCATAGTTGCTCATCTTTTCTCTGCAATCCTGATTTCGTTCCTTTTCCGTGAGTTTGATGAAACACAGCTTTCCCACAGCTATTAGATCTTCGATTTCTGAAAGGAATTGAGACTGATTAGGATCCCTATCTTCTGATTACATATTGTCTGGATGGAATCCGCTTTCCTGGGTTTGGACTAGGGATTTAATGGGCTGTCGTCAGTTTGGCTCAGGGCGAGAGTTACAGCATGGCTGTATAACTCAGCTCTCAGGATTGTGCCTCTTTGGAGGGATGTAGTTCTTTGAGGAGGAAGTAAGTGTGAGTACATCCCTCAAGACAAACAATGTCTGAGGAGAGAATGAAAACTACAAAGAGTGGATAATCCTAATAACAACTACTACCCACCTAGTTCCCTTTCCCTCTTTTTCCGACAGTAATAGATTCCATTCCAAGTTATTATTAGTGAGCACATGATATACGTTAGATTGATCACAGTACTTCATACCCTACTCAAGCTCAATTACTTCTGCCTTTTCCTTCTGCATTTTTGTGGGATCCTTCTCCCCATCCATAACTTACACATTTTAATTCCCATGTTTTTAGGCTTTACTTATGGCTTTAGTAGTGATTTTAACCTGTCCCACCCAGCCACAAGGGTTTCCTACACTCTGCTGACTCTGAATCTCATATCCCCAATGAGACATACAGAAACATCTTTTGGGAGTCATCTGGGTCACCTTTCACAGAAGTCTTCTAGATGACCTTCATTTATACTCCCCTAGACAGAGTTGGGGCTAGTCACTGGAAAAGGAGAGGGTTATTGCAGACATTGCTGTAGGCTAGTCATGGTTAGTCTCTGAGTGCTAGTCTATCTTCTTTGAGACCAGTAGATGACTTCTGAACACTTGATCGGTGTTGGGGTTCCAATAAACATGAGATAATTCATCCAAACTGTTTACAGCAAACTATGAGGTTGAAGTGAATATAGTCTCACTGTGGTTTATTCTCCCACTTGTCTATGCTCTCATCTGCCCCCTAATTTCCTTTATAGCTCCCTCTTTCTGTATAATATGAGGCTGATTTGCAGATTCTACTCCATTCCCTAAAGGAAAGATGTGCCTAAGATTCTGTAGGTATGTTGAACCTGAATGTGTGTGGCAAAGAAGGCTAAGTGAATATTTTCAAGACAAATGTCACATTATCTGCCTACCTTACTGCAGGTAGAAATAGGTAGCAAATATTTAATACATGTGGCACATAGCACATGGTAGGAAAAGAGCTTGAGACATAGGTTTCCTGCAATCATATTCTAATATCAGCCGTGGTAAATTTTGTTAAGCAACTTCAATGCTCTATGCCTCAGTTCATCACTTTTAATAAGGAGGATAATGCTGCTGTGTGCCACATATGGGTTTTGCTAATGCTGAAATTAGATAATAAATACAAATTCCTTAGCATAGTGCCTCATAGTAAATATCATTAAATATTACCAGTTATTACTGTAGCTGTTTTGTATGCTATTAGAAAAGTCTGGAAGGAAACGATACTTATGGTAGATTTCAGGGAATTATTTTTTCTTCCTTGTGCTATCTTATATTTTTCTTTTTTCTTTCTTTCTTTTATTTTTGAGTCAAAACACTTTATTCAGAGGTTCGGGGAAGAGCTGAAGAGGTCAATGTGATCTGCTGTCTTTGGCAGGGAAGATCTTCAAGGTCTCCCTGTTGCTAAAAGACATACCATATTTTTCAAATATCCTATATTAATCATGCTTACTACTATTATTCAGCTAAATTGATGTAGTATTAAACAAACTCCTAGTGACTTATTGTTACATCCATTGCTTACTACATCCCTCAAAACTCGGTGGAGAAGCCGCTTTCTGCAGTAGAGGGAAATTAACACAGAGACCAGCAATAGGTCAAGGGGCAGAGAATGAAAGATGGTAGTACGAACAGCCCTATGTGAGACATCTATATCACGGATACTCTCCTCCTCAGGAACAGAGATATTTGCAGAAGAAGAGGCAGGATGCTTGTAAGAACTAGAGGCAGTGGATGACTATAGGGGGAAAAATCACCGTTTTTCAGATACAGCAGGACAGTTGTGCAAATGACCTCACAGCACTTGCTTCAGCAAGCACGCACAAGGCCTGCACAAGCTGAAGCCAGACAGAGGTCTCAGCATGGAAGGAGAGATGACCATGAAGGTTCATCCTTAGTGGGGAGCTATTGGCAATTGATAGATACTGAGAGAGAAAGTCAGCTTTCTTTAAGGACCTGGGGGCCCTGGTAGGTTGACCACACTTCAGCGAAAGAACATACTCCCAAGAGCTTATGTTATGGGCAGCACAAATTGGACTTGATTGATTAAAATGACTGCTTAACTGAGAGGGGCTGATTTGTAGGGACACTCCACATTGGAGGAGTGCGATGGGTGGGAGAGGGAGGGGAGGGTGGGAGGGCGGGACTGGGAGGGGGTGGAAAGAGGGCACTGTGATGGAGTTGTAATGTGAAGTAATAAATAAACATTATAATAAAAATAATTAGGTGGGGAGGGAAGGGGAGGTGGATCTAAAAGAAGCTAGGGGGTCAATATGATTAAAATACATTTCACAAAATTTTCAAAGTATTAGTAAAAATGAAGAAAGATTAAAAATGTATTGCTTTGGGAATTAGAATATAACACTATACATTTTTAATTTTTATTTATTTTTTATTTATGTGGGGTAGGGGAATACCAGAGTGAATGTGTAAAGGTGAGAGGACAATTTGCCGGAGTTGGTTCTCTTTTTCCACCATGTGAGTCCTGGGGATTAAATTCAGGTTGCCAGATGAGGGCAAATAATCTTTACCTGTTGAGTTATCTTATCCACCCCTAACACCAGAAGTTGTATTAACTAAAATCAATATTCATCTCTAATCTAATCATGAAATAGAAAATAGTATTAAGTGGGGTTAGGACAAAAAGTTCTATAGTTTTGGTCACTATGACCACAGAATGGACTGGTCACTATACTGCCTTAGACTCCATTTAAACAGGAACAAGCCTGGGCTGTCAGTTCACAGAACGACTGGGACAAAATAACGGCATGATAAATAGGGAACTATTTTGCAAAACTAAAAGTATATATGGGTAGAGAAATCCCTAATAGTCAGCCTTAGAATTGTTCCATTTAGCCACACCAGAGTGGACTGTGTTCCTAATGACTGAGCTTTTGAATGTTTAGGAATTGGGTGGTGAGTCTCAGACTAGAGGCCATTTGGGCATTTTGAGGCATGATGGCCAACTGTTCCAAGAACGTTTGGTTGGAGCAAGTGGTAGGCTTGGAAGTCTTGAATTGTTGGTCCATTTGCAGGAAAGACCTGGGGAAATAGGAGTGAGATCTTTTCCACAGCAGAAAAATACAGCCTGTCAGAGGGTTAAATCCCTACACGGAGGCTGGAGGGTCCCAGAGCATTCTAGTCTCAGGAAATTGCTTACATATTAAGTGGAGTGACAGGCACAAAACGTGGCCTTTGTAGCAACATTGGTACCTGGGACCTAGAGAGAATTGTAGGAGAACAAAAGGAAATAGGAATGTTGAAAATGTGAGGGCTAGTCTGTTCTACTGGAAAAGACCAAATAAAGTACAGAGGAGGAGAGAGATGACAGAAAGGTGTTTTAGTAGCTTTCTATATGCATATAACACAAATAAGCAACAACAGGTACATGGCTGCTGAGATGGCTCAGTGAGGAAAAGTGCTTGTGGCCAAGCCGGATGACCTCTGTTTGATTCTTAGGACCCACATAGTGGAAAGAAAGAAGCAACTCGGGCAAATTGTCCTCTGACCTCCACAGATGCTCTACTTACCCCTCCACCCCCACACAAAGAACTAAATCTAATTTTAAGTTTTAAATAAAAAGGGAAATTTATTTTTAAAAATTGTATAATTTAGGAAAAAGAACAGAGGAAACGTATGACTGGACAATGCTCCACCTCACAAGCAGCATAGACTCATTCGTGCCTTTCTGGTTCTCCCGGAATAATGGCAGTTTCTCTAGAAGTCTTCCTTTTTTATGCCCTTAACGTGCTGGAGGAAAGGTATACGCTGCTCGTGCTGAAACGGGCAAACAGAAAGGGCTCCATAATGTCACAGCTTGAATAGCCATTCCCAGAGAGTGCTGTTCTTGGGCCTGGGTTGTACTCTCTTGCATTGTGGTTAGCAAGATTAAGGTAACAATTACTCTCTTCCTCTTTGGCCCTTTTCTTGGGTTGTTCCCTCTGGACCTAGGCTGTATATAGGCAAAGGGGACACCAGGTTCTTGAGGTCCTCTTAAACTGCCTATCTGAAAGACATGAGATAGCTTTGAGTCATTAAGCTCAGGTTCAAAATGTCAGAAGTATTTGATCCAGGCCAGCTGGTCTCTGCCTCAATACTTGGCAGAACTTTCTCAGAGAGTCACATAGAAAGACTCAATTAGTTTGAATGTACTGTCAACAGAGGAGACAGAGAAAGAGGGGGAAAGGAAGAAGTAAATGAAGAGGAGGAGGGATTTAAGACAAACATAAAGAGCCTCTCCTCAGCCAGGCACACAGGTGGTGCACATCTTTAATCCTAGCACTCAGGAGGCAGAGGCAGGTGGATCTCTGTGAGTTCAAGGCCAGCCTGGTCTACAAAGTGAGTCCAGGACAGCCAGGGCTGTTACACAGAGAAACCCTGTCTTGGAAAAACAAAACAAAAACAAACAGATAAGAATTGCTTCTCAGTCCTGAGCTCAAAGACATCTAACTGTAATAAAAACCATTGGCTGTCATTGCTTAATTAACACCTACTAGACCATTCTTTGAGCAGCAGAAAAGAACAACAGTAATCAAGGAAGCTATTCATACACTGCATTAGCAGCTGCTTCCTGGTGAAGTCCCCTTCTTCTGCCATGAAAACAAAGCTAAATCTCCAAACAGAGGTACTTGAGTAATGCTACTTATCTGCTCTGGTGATGTTCCTTTTAGATCTTGCAAATGAAACAGTAAAACACTTCCTGATCCTGACAGGGACAGGGTTGAGGTGGAACGCTGGTACGTGGAGAGACCATTTGGGCTTGGCGTGATACCTCACCCTATGATCCCAGTACCCAGGAGGCTGAGGCAGGAGGGTTACCAGTTCTAGGCCAGCCTATGCTGTACAGTGAGGCTCTGTCTCCAAAAGACCAATAAAAAGTATAAAGAAAAGAAGCATTTGAAAATTCGCTCAGAGATCTCTGTGACCTTAGATTGGAACAAAGAAGAGAATTTAGGCCTGTCTAGCTAATGAGACCATGCTCTCCCAACAAGTATCTAAGGCCCTTGGGTGCTAAGCCCAGGAAATCTTTAAAAGGTTCACAGAACCTGATTGCTTCTGGCCCTCAGAGCTGAAGCTAACTATTTGGTTGTTTGTCTTTTATCAATTTGATATAAAAACTAGGGTCATCTGGGAAGAGGGAACCTCAATTGAGAAAGTGCTTTGATCATATTGACCTGTGAGGTCTTCAGGGTCCTTTTAATGATTAATGATTGATGTATGAGAGCTCAGATCAGTGCGAGTAGTACCCTTGATGGGCAGGTGGTCCTGCATTGTATAAGAAAGCAAACTGAGCAAGTGGTGGGAGCAAAGCAACAAGTAACGTTCTCCCGTGGCTTCTGTTCCAGTTCCTCTTCAAGTTCTTGCCCTGACTTCCCTCAATGATGACCATCAGGATGTATAAGTCAAATCAAACTTTCTTCCCCCAAGTTGCTTTTGGTGGTGTTTATCATAGCAACAGAAAGCAAACTAGAACACCAACCGAAGTTAATTTTGTATTTAAATATTTTAGCAAAGAGAATGCAACAGGATATGCACACAGAGAGGCTGTTTTATGTCTGTAGCACACAAATGTATCTGGTTAGTGTTAATCGACATCCCAAATCCTAAGACCATTGGTTAACATCTGGTATTTTAATTATGGATTTACATTTTGTGGATAAGTTATTTGAAGAATTTCATACTCCACTTGATATATATATATATATATATATATATATATATGTGTGTGTGTGTGTGTGTATATGTGTAATGCATTCATACCAGAGAGATTGTGAAATAGCATAATGAGAATAAGTGCTTTTTTACCTTTGGTGAAATGATGCTTAAATGGTGATGTTCAAAATCTGTGGATTGGCTAAAATTATTACGCAGGCATTTCAGTGTTTACCTGCATGGGCTACAAGTATCTAACCAGTCAATAGCTAATTATCTTATGGGAAGCTTCTTGTGGGCCTATTCAGAGGCTTGTTATGGAATTTTTGGTTGAATCTTTCCACTAAAATATGCTACATGCAAAATGCTATCAGGGTATCTGTATTAAGTACCTTTCCTTGTGCTGTGATAAGATATGCTAACCAAGTAACTTAGAGGAGAAAGGGTTTATTTTGACTTGTAGTTCTAGGAGATACAGTTCCTCCTGACAGGGAGACTATAGTGGCGGGAACAGGGGGCAGCTGGTAACATGGTGTTCTCAGTTCTGAAACAGAGAGTGATGGATGCTCATTCTCAGCTAGCTTCCCCTTTTTTAATGCAGTCTGGGACTCAAGCCTAAGGAATAGTGCTGCCTACAATCAGGGTAGCAGTATAGGCTTTTCCATTTCAATCAGTCTAATCCAGATAAGTCTGTACGAATATTTGCGTAGGTTAACGCAATCTAGATATTTCCTCATCCGCCAGAGACTTGTCTCCTAGGTGATTCTGAACATGTGTGTGTGTGTGTGTGTGTGTGTGTGTGTGTGTGTGTGTGTGTATGTATGTATGTATGTATGTATGTATGTATGTCCCTATCAGTTTCAGTTCTGCTCCTCTAGAAAACCCTGATTAATACAGACAGAAACTTGAGATTTCACTGGAGTTACAGAGGAAGTCATATTTTTTGTACTTGTTTCCCTCTTAACATTCATTACATTATGCCTCTAGTTTGCTGACAAGTCCTGATGGTTTCGCCTTTGAAGAGTTTATCCAGAAATCAACCACTTTTCACCGTGCTAATCAATGGCTATTACTTTGCTACAAGCTACCACAAATCACCTTTGACTGAATGATCACAAGAACTTGTCGACTGGATTCTTTGTTTTGTCCTTGATTTTATTTTTATTTTTACTTATGTGAGTGGTGTGGGTGTGTGTGTGTGTGTGTGTGTGTGTGTGTGTGTGTGTGTGAGAGAGAGAGAGAGAGAGAGGCAGGGGGATCCCCTAGAGATGGAGCTGCAGTCTATTTTGAGAGAGGAGATGTAGATTGGGGTGGTATAATTTAGGTATATATATGAGTTTCCTCCTAATTGAAAAGCTCCCTCTAGGAAGGGGGGGCTCATGAAACTCCTGAAATAAACAATATGTCAAATATGCCAGACAGTGGAAACTTGTGAGATTCTTGAAGGTTCCTCCCCAGCTTTATAAAAGGAGTAAAGGAGTGCTGGGAGAGGAGATTGACCAGCTGAGTTCAGAGAAAATAAATTTTTCAGACCTATGGACTGCCTGCAAATTGTACAGAGAGCTCCAGGGTAGCTTTTGTGAGCCATTGCCTGTGTTGGGGTGGGCTTGCCAATGCTGCAGCTGCTTTTCTGAGTCACCCTGAAAGTAACCACATAGCCACACTCCTGTTACTAACCCTCCAAAACCTCGGCAGTTCACAAACTCAGAGTTTGGTGTAATCATTACTGCAGATTGCCCTGGGTCATCTTTCTGTAGTTAGTAGTGTCTGTGGTGTGTGTGTGTGTGTGTGTGTGTGTGTGTGTGTATGTGGTGTGTATATGTGCTGTGTGTGTGTGTGTGTGTGTGTGTGTGTGTGGTGGCTCCTCAGGAAAACTGTCACACAACATCTAGGAACTGAACTCTGGTCCTCTGCAAGAGAATCAAACTCTCTTAACTGTTGGTCCATTTCTCCTGCCCCTGTCCTTGATTTTCTTTAGTCTTTTTTTTTTCCTCCATAGAGCAGCCAGAATGTTCCTTTTAAAATATCTATCACAGGGCTGTCAAGATGGCATATCCCTTGCCAAGCGTGATCTGAGTATCATCCTCAGAGTCCACATGGTAGAAAGAAAGAAATGACTCATCTGTATGGGGGTGATGTAAGTCTGTGAGTGACATCCATGATGTGAACACAGCCCTGTCAAGGACATCACTGTCTCAGATCCATGGCCTTCCTTGGGTCAGGTTCCAGTTTAATGGCAAACTCTTCTCCAGGTCTGAGCACAGATGTTGACAGTGGATGCAGGAAGTACCAACAACTTCCGCCTCAAAGATGACTGCAGCCCGAGACTACTCCTCTACAGAGTCCCCCATCGAGATCAGCTAACACACCTTTTTGTTCAGCTGTACGTAATAAACTTACTGAGTTTCCGAGTTGCTGGTTCTTTTCCATCAGGGCACGTGACCCACGCACTCCCATTGTTTCTGTTGTTTCTTCATTTCCTGGTCAGGTCAATTGCAAAGGTGTGCAGGTTTGAACACCTGTAGGCTGTCTTTTGACTTCCACATATATGTCATGGTGTATGCCCTCCCCCCATAAATAAATAAACAAACAAAGTAAAAGTAGAATATCACTGAAATGGAGATGTAGCTCAGTGGTAGAGCACTTGTCTAGTATACAATAGGTCCTGGGTTCAATCTCCAGTACTACAATAATTAAATAAATATGTCACATAATTCCTCTACCCCAAACCTCCAGTGGCTTCCTGTTATGCTCATTTAAAAAGCCGAGCGTTTTCTGTTTTTCCTTTCTAGAAGAGGATGCATAAATTAATATTTGTATAAGTGTATACAAATAGCCCTCAGATTCATAAATGACCATTCCTTTTATTTCCTCATATCTTCAATCAAAATTCACTTTCCTAGGTTTTTCAGTGAGACTTTCTTTAGCCACAGTATCTAATATTTTACATCTCCATTCTAACACTTCTTACTATATCCTTTGTTAATTTCACTCCTAAAAACTTGAAATAATCTAGCAAAGTTATGGGAGTCTCTCAGTTTTTGTCTTCTTGAAAAAAAATAATTCAGTCAAGAGACACAGACAGTTTGAGCAGAAATTTATTTAGCAAAGATAAGCAAACAAACACTCCAAAGAGAGATTAGAGTGGGCTGAGGGAACAGCCTACTATAGGTTTTAAATTGTGGATTTTAAAGTTTTAAAAATATTTATGATAATATTTAAAATATTTGAATATTTATGTGGTGGTGACATATACATAGGGCAAGGTGTCATTTTTTGTATCCTCAATCATGGTGGACTAGATCTCCCTTTTAGAATATTTCCTCCCATGATCCCCACAAAAGGGGAGGGCCGTCAAAACCACAATGCAAGTGATATTACAATGAAGTCAGATATTTTGAGATTGCAGATCCCTTTTTGTTTTATATGCATGGGTGAGATATTGGGAACCATCTAACTGAAGCTTCAAGAATATTTAACTGCAATTCTGGCCCTCAGACACAGTGCTGGCAAGACAGAGCTGCCGTTTTGCTCTGTTTTCCCATACCTAACTCCTTATCTACCCAGCATCAATACCCAGCTGTATGTGCTTATTCAACTTTCCAAGTGTTGGTGACCTCTCCATTTTAACTCTAACATTCTTTTTAGCACTAACACTTGTGATTACCATAGCAATAAGTGAATGATAAACAAACCGGTAAACTATATATCTACTTCTTTATTGTGTTTACTGTCTGTTTGTTCCTCCCTTGAAAATACAAACTTCACAGGTGCAGAGATGTTTGCTTGTGTTATTTCTCAGTGTCATGCTCTATGACTAGAACAATGACTTGTACATGGTCCACGTTTAATAAATTGTCAAATGAATAAATGCATGCTGGTGTATCCATTATAATATGACAAAATAGACTTCAAACCAAAACTAATCAGAAGAGATAGGGAAGGGCACTACATACTCATTCAAGAAGAAATCTACCAAGAGGACATTGCTATTCTTAATATCCATGCGCTAGTTTGTAAAAGAAACATGATTACAGCTTAAGTAATACATTGAGACTTCAATACCCAATTCTCACAAAAAGACAGATTATCCAAAACAAAGCAAAGCGAAACAGAGAATGCTGGAGCTAACAGACATTATAAACCAAACGGACCTAACAGATATTTACCAAACATTTCACCGAAACACAAAAGAATACACCTTCTCAGCACCTCATGGAACTTTCTCCAAATTCGACCAAATACTCAGATATAAAGCAAGTCTCTTTGTGATGGATGCACATTGATTTTTAGGAAATCTTCTGTGGACCTGATAGGTGTGACCACTGGAGGTTCCAGGTAAAATGTGTTTCTGGGTATTGGGAGCTGACGCTAAAGAATGGGGATGGGCTATGGGTCTGGAGGGGTTCACAGGAGAGAGGAAGCAGAGTGTTCAACCAGAATCTGCTTGTTTACTCTCCTTAGAATGGGGTAGACAGTGAAAAAAGTCACCCTAGAAGGTCTGCTATAGTGCTGGAATGAGACTGGGAAATTGGGTCCCAACAAAAAGAGATGGGAAGATCTGTGGTCAGCTTTCTGTTTCCTGGTAGGAGTGGTCTCTGGGTTATCAAGGAGTGCCTGCTGCAGTTGGGGGCTGGGATAAAGCCACAATTGGGGAGAAAGGTTAGGAGGGGAAGATCCCTGGGATCCACAGGAGAGGTAGGCAGGGGAAGGGAGGCTGTATGTTTGTTCTGTTGCTCAGCTAGGGATGAGATTTCAGAATTGTATTTGGAGGACGGGGGAGGCAAAGGTCTTCAATTAGCTCACCTGTTTCCCTGGCCTCCTCAGCTGGTCTGTACTCAGAGAATGCCTGCTGCTGGTGGTGGTGCTGGGATAATGGAATAATAGTTGGCGGAAGGAAGGTTGGAGGAGAAGATATTTGTGATCTGTTGGTGATGATGTGGTCAGAGATGAAATAGAGTCCATAGCTACAGAGCTGGGGATGGGACTTGGGGTGGGGGAGGGATTGGATCTGGAGCAGGAGAAGGAGAGGTGAGGATCTGCAATCAGTTAGCCTACCTGCTTCCCTGAAAGGAGTGGTAAGATTGTGTGTTATGCTACTAAGTTTTATTGTAGACGTTAAAGTACAGATGTAGGAGCACTCGGGAAATCATCCATCATTCTCAGGACTAGGCCCCAGGTGCCTGGAGAAGGAGCTTGTCTTTCTGAATTCCCCAGTGGAGAACTTACCAATTCCTTTAAGGAAAGCAAGACAATTCTGTGATTACTTTTTGCTAGCACACTCCCGTGTTCACCCCCACTGGACTCAGAGGATATGGTATAGAAGGAAGTTCTGTTTTTATCAGACAGTTTGCCAATATTCTCAGATCCCTTGCTCCCAGAAGACACATAGACCTGAGCATTGCCAGACATCTTGAGGAACATCTGGTCTGGAGTTGGGACTCTTCAGGCAGGGTTTTGAGCAGCTCTTAACATTTAAACATTTTAGAACTTTTACGTTCTTGGCTCTTTAACTAAAACAAAGCCAAACAACAGTCAAAAATATTTCACACCCCAAAATTCCAGAGCATCGTGGCATAACCTTACAGGTGACAGAAAAACCAAGCCTGGGTTGAAATGTGCTATCTCTTCCTGGGCTTGTACCAATAAACCTGAAGAGAAAGCAAAGGCCTCTGCACCCGTGGCATCATGGTCTAGTCAGGCCTCATTTGGATATAGGCATAATAGTACTGTAGTGGAAAGATTCCTTCTCCAGTCCCAGCCATTAATCTAGCTCAGCCATTAATCAGCTGTGGAATCCTTCTTCAAGATGTTCCATCTCATTGGGCCCTGATCTCCTCATGTTGAAAGAAAAGGTGTCTTACAATAGTAGAAAGCATATTAGAAGCACTCATAATGTAGTCCATGAAAGCAAAATTGTGAAGTAGATTCTAAAATGCTAAGTGCAACGGTCATCTTGGGCCCTATATTTTTTTTGAGACAGACTCTTGCTATTTATCTCAGCTGGCTTACAACTCACCATGTAGACTAGATTGCAACCAAACTAATGATTCTCCTGCCTCAGCCGCCTCCTGCGTAGCTGGGACTACAAAGGTGAGCTACTACATACGGTTTTGTGTTTTATTTGTTCAAAGTCTACTCCACCCTCTCTCCATCTTCCCTGTCTATCCTTATATTTTTGGTTGTGAGCCTAGCCTTTAGCAGCTGAGCCATCTCTCCAGCCCTGTCAATCCTTATGATAAGGAATAGCTTTATGGCTGTGTTTGGTTTTGAGATCTTTATTTCATCAACAGATACATATGGAAATGCCAAGGTACTGAGTGAAACCCCAAGACTTAAGATGTCCAAAGTACCGTTCTCCAAATCTCCCAACAACAACAAACCTCCACTCCTCATTTCCTTTCACTGATTAATTCACATATTGTCTTTTGAGAAAATGGCTTTCTACATAGGTAACAGCTACAATGGAAATCATATATTGGTTTCTAGCACTTTTTAAAAAGAGAGGAAATAGAGTCCACAGCAGGTGTTCTACTACACAGCTGGGGATGAGACTTGGCGAGGGGTAGGGATTGGAATGGAGCAGGAGAAGGAGAGGTGAGGATCTGCAATCAGTTAGCCTACCTGCTTCCCTGAAAGGAGTGGCAAGATTGTGTTTTATGCTACTAAGTTTTATTTTAGACTTTAAAGTACAGATGTAGGAGCTCAGGAAATCATCCCCTCTTCGGTTTACTTCTTGATTATAATCCTTCACAGATTTAATAGTCTCAAAACCTATAGACTATAACAGTATCTAAGCTTTCCTCTCCTAGCTACTTTACTACCCACCTTCATGGTTTTCTTTTCTCTCTCTTTTTTCTTTTCTCTTTTATTTTATTTTTCAACATTTCTTTATTTCTTCAAGTTACATCTCAATCACAGTCCCCTCCCTCCTCTACCTCCCGGTCCCACCCTCCTACCCTATTCCCCCTCACCCTTCTATCTGCTTTTTTTAAAAAAATAAGGTGTATCTTTTTTCCCCCAATAACTTCCCCTTTTAGTCTAATAAAAGGCTCTTTTTCTTATAACAATTAAAACAATACAAAGCAATAAGAACAATTAGGCCACAATTATGAAAATTAAAAGGTTTAACATACATTCCCAATGCCCAGTCCATATATGCCATGCATATTTGGCAACTGATTAATATTCTATTATCTACCTATCTCAATGAGTTTAAAGTTATATACTTGACTCAATTTCCATCCTAACTGGTATTACCAACTTAAAAAAATCTTCTTAGCTCTAGAACATTCTTTTAATTCCTAAATAACTTAAACCTTAACTGTGAGACTATAACTATCTAGTCTTCAACCACATCAGAGACCTGAGAAGGATAAATATACCTGAATAAACAGGAAGTACAGAGCAAGCATCTTCCAAAACTAAAAAATGACAGACAACTGGCTGCCTGGACAGTCCCCAATTTCTCTCAATACATTAGAGTATCTATCTTCAGCCTCTTGGCCCCGTTTCTCTGACAGACATTAATTGTAAAGCAGGAATTATGAAGGACTTGCCCACCCTGTCTTGGCAAAGCTAGGTTGTCATCTTACCTGCTTCCAAGTTTTGCCCTTTTTGGACAACATTCTGTCTACAGTTGAAGCAAGGGATTTCTCTTGTCCAGTGTATCTAATAATTTAATTCTTATCTTCACCCACCCCACCTGTCTTCCTTCTTACTTCTAATCCCTTTAAAAGATTTATTTAATTTTAAACTATTCGTATGTGTGTGTGGGTGTGTTCACATGAGTTGGGGTGTCCTCAGAGGTCAGAGGCATTGAATTCTCTGGAGCTGCAGTTACAGTCAGTTGTTAGCTGCCAGACACACATTCTTGGAATTGAACTCAGGTCCTCCACAAAATCAGTATGCTCTCTTAACTGCTGAACTGTTTATTTAGCCTCAACTCTTAATCTTATTAACTAAAATCTGTGCATCCTCCATATTATCCATGGTTGGTTTTCCTCCAATGGTTGTTAAAGAGGCCACCATTATTAATTGACTAGTGTGACAATTGCATAGTGATAATACAGAACATCTGTAGTTGCTCTATCAGTTAATATTCAACGTAGAGAATAATACAGGGCTTACACCAGGGACACCAATATCCAGGACTGAGGAACTATTTTCCAAACTATATTCTGTATTCTACTGGATCCAAGTCCCAACTGAACAATGGAAATACTTCAACTGGAAGAAAACAGTTGATAACAACAAACCAAACAACAAAATAAAAAGAGATGCACAGATCCCACTGCGGTAACATAAGAAACACAAAAACAAATCCAAAAATTATTAACCCTACCATAACGGCATTTAGTAAGAGTAAATTAGATGAAATTCCAGACTGAGGACTCAAAAGAAATATTTTTAAGGACACAAATAGCTGAAAAAAATAAGGAAGACAGTGGATGATGGAAAGACAAATTCAGTAACAAACTAAAACTACTGAATAAAAGCACAATCTGACATTTGGACAAAACACAGTAAGCCAAATAAAAATTTCTGCATAAAGTTTTAGCAGTAGAATGCATCAAGGAGAGAACGGGATATCTGAGCTTGAAGACAAGATAGAGGAATTGGAACAAAATGCAACAAAAAGAAATGATTCCATGGTACACACACACCACTCTGAAAAGACCAAATCTACAAGTTATAAGCATAGAAGGAGACTAATCAGAAGAGAACATCCTTTCATAATATAATTAAAACAAAGAAACTATATTGAAGGCAGTAAGAGAGAAGCAACAAGTCACATATGAAGGCAGTCTTGACAGAATAACAGATTTTGTTGGGGAGTAGCCACCAGAGAAAACTGCATAGACATGGTTTTAAGTCAATAGAAAGTCTTTATTAACTGGCTGGCGACTACAGTGGGTGTTCAGGATCCCAGTGTAGCATTGCTTTTAAGCAGAAAAATTATATTCTGGATTGATATACTTCAGTTAATAAGAACAGTTAGCCAGAAGCAGAACTACAGAAGCCAAAAAGCAAGGTTAGTACTTTTAGAGACTTTCCCAGAACTATGGGCTTAGATGGATTAGGTCTTGGTTTTCATTTTTGGCAGGTGGTGCTGTCTACAGGCTGAGCTTTACAGCTGGAATGACTCTTCCTTCATGCAGTCAGCTGTACTAAGGTGTGAGGCCCTGTTACAGTTTAACGGAAATGTTAAAAGCCAGAAATGCTTGGAACGATGAGTTTCAAGTTCTGAATGATAACAACTGCCAACCCAGACCACTATACACAGTAGAACTACCCTGTCATAGCGGAAGGAAACATAAAAAAACCTTTCCATGATAAAAATAGACTGAAGGAATATATGAGCACTATACCAGTTCTACAGAATATAGTATTAGGAATCCATTAGACTGAGTTAAAAAAAGAAAACACCTATGAGGCCATAGGAAAGAATTAACCACAGTAGAATAGTAGTTAAGCAAGACAGGGAAAAGACAAAAATAATTTTGGGTAGTATTGGTCTTAATTCCCCAATCAGAGGTCAGAGATTGGTAGATTGGCCAAAAAGGAAGAGCCATTTCTTTTTGTAATTCTGAGAAATGCAATTTACAAAACAAGACATGCTACATTAAGGCGAAAGGGTGGAAAATGATAAGGCTGTTGGTGATCTTTTTCACCAGCAGCCTGCATATCATACCTTCTAGTCCATGCAAGAACACCAGCAGGAAGGAAGTTTCCTCTCCTGCCATTTTTATTTCTCCATGCCCTGTGACCAAAGTGTGTGGTACTTTAAGCAATAGTCTCACCATCAAAGTCTGGTGGGTAGCTAAGAGCAATGGCAGTAGGGTATTTTGTGCATTTCTTGAACACGCCTGACCAATAACTAGAGGGAAGATATCATGTACGTGGCACCAAGCTTTTTATTTGGCAACCTGTAACATCTGGAAAGAGCATTGGTTCCTATGTAGGGTAATTCTAATTAGACTCTTTTCTATCACTAGTGCTCTGCTGTGTCCCCTCCCTTAAGAACTCTACCCATCTGTGAACCGTGTGAGCCACAGTAATGATCTGCATGGCAAGATAATCCCATAAGTTTAATAGTGGCATGAATTTATCCTGGGGATAGCCAACCAGTTTCTGGTTGGAGACTTCACAGGAGGAAATGCATGCCTAGAATTATACATCTGGCTAACCACTCATGGTTGGAGAGCTCCTAGGCCCCAGGGCTAAGCCTAATACTACTGTTTTGTTACATGGCTATGGTATCAAACTGCGCTCTAACTTAATCTCTGTATCCCCATAGATTAGTGCAATTGTCAGATATTATTAGAGATTTTTTTTTTTTTGGCATGGCGAAAAATGGTTAACACAGAAAATTACAACTGGTGAAAGTACAGAGAGGGATAATCAGTTTTCTTTGGGAATGTGGCCTCTAGTAGGCCAGCCACACTTGAGTGGACGGTCCCGTACCCATGAGTACATGAGCAGTGCAAATTGGACTTTGTGGGTTATTGGAAGAAAAAATAATATAAAATTTTAAATAGTTACAGGTAAGGGGGGAATCCTGCATGGATTTTGAAGAAGTTAAAGGGTGGAATGGAGGTGAATGTGATCAAATACACTGTAGGCATTTATAAAATTGATGTGTGTATGTATATATATATATATATATGAAATTAATAAAACATTGTGTTATTTTAAATTATGTGGAAAAGGTTTCCAAGCAAATGGACCTAGGGGAAAAACATGTGTCACTGTTCTAACATCTGGCAAAATAGATTTCAAATCACAGCTAGTGAGAAAAGACATAGAAGGTTATACTGACTAAGGGAACAATCCTCAAATGCATGTGCACCCAACTTCATAAAACAAATATTATGTGGAGTGAAGCCACATATTAACCTCAGTGCAATAGTAGTGGCTGGCTTCAATACCCCATTCTCACTACATTGATAAGAAAAAAAAAACAGATAATTATCTGAATTAAATGGTCTTACCAGCACTGGACCCTGCATGCTATAATACCAGTCTGCCAGTCAAGATGTGCCCACTGGAGCAATAGTGTGATAAATGCTACTAAGTAGCTACTTGGTTTGTGATTAGATTTGAGGCCTGAACCAATGGAGGGGATTCATGCCTAGTATTGAACCAAAGGAGGGGATTCATTCCTAGTACTGTAAACTTGATCAGAATCCCATGCCTGTGGAAGTCATAGGCACTGTGGGGAACTTATTATTGTTGTTTTGTTAAATGGCCATATTGTCAAAGTACCTTTTATATATTTATGTAATGCCTACAAATTTATGCTAGTCTCAACTTCTGTCAAAGAAGCTTCCTTTTGGCTTGGGCACTGTTTAATTCAGATATTCATAACTGATCAAAGTGCTGAGGAAAAGCAACTGTGAGTATTCAGCCATAGATGAGACATCTGTATCAACCCCAACTTCCTGGAACTATCAAGGAAGAGGGTTGGGAGGAAAGAAAGAATGTAAGAACTGATGGTGGGGAACAATGTTGTGAAATGCTGTCTTCTGTACATGACATGTTTTTTTCACTAATGAACTCATAACAACTGAGGATGTCTGCCCAAGACCTGCATTAGATTAAGCCAGTGAGTATCTCAGCATGGATGGAAGAAGGGCTCATGAGGCTAGCTACACCATTAGCTGAGAAGCTATTGGCAGTTGAGGGATGCTGGGGGAGGGAGATTCATTTCTCCTTGGGAGTGTAGCCACTGGTAGGTTGCCTATGCTCTAATGGATGGCACCATGTCCATGGGCATATGGGTAGTACTTTGACTCAGTGGGTTTCTTTTTAAAAATAGAACATGAAATTGAGATGAAGAGATGTTGGAGGAGGGTCTTGGGAGAGTTGGATGGAGAGAGTGGGGAGTAGATATGATCAAAATACATTATATGCGTGTCTAAAATTCTTAAAGTAAATACAAATATTATATTGTTTTAAAATGATTAAAATTGTGGCTCTGTGATAGAGCACTTGCCTAGTATTTACGTGGGCCTGGAGTAAAATCCCTAATGCTTCAAAAAGCTTGTTGGCTTCTATGGGTGTTTTGTACCTCGTACTGTTGTGGGGGTATTTACCAGAGAAGACTGATAGGATGTGAATTGAATCCAATAGAAAGTCTTTATTAGCTGGCCAGAAACTCCACTGGGAATTCAGAATCCCATCTTATCTTTCTGAACCTTTCTCAGGGTGAGCTTGTAAGCATAAAAGCCATGCCCCAGGTTGACATACTTCATTTAACAAGAACAGTTAGCCAGAAACAGAACTACAGAAGCCAAAAAGCAAGGTTAGTACATTTAGAGACTTTTTCAGAACTATGGGCTTTGATGGATTAGGTCTTTGTTTTAGTTTTGGCAAGTACTATTATCTACATGCTGAGTTTAATGGCCTAAATGGCACTTCCATCGTGGAGTCAGTTGTGCTAAGGTCTTGGGCTCTACTAAGTCTGGGGCCCTGTTACATTCCCCACTGGTCTTAGTGAATGAGTCAAATCACAGACTCACACTGATAATTGACCACAAAATTTAAGATGCAAGGCCCTGCTGTTAATCCGATCAGAATGAGAATTAAAGGCCCAGCCAATGCTGATAACAGAGTGGCTAAGCCAGTGGGCTCAAGAGAACAGAGACTGGTGTCAATTCTTTGATTTAAGTGTTTGACTCTTTTCCTTTTTGAGGTTTTCCCAACCATCAGAAGATTTTTCTCCAATTACTCCTGATCAATTAACACAGAAACTACAGGTTTCTCCCAAAGCCACACTTACTTTCTTTTATCTCATAAAAAATCTAAGCCTCTAATTTTGTAGGATCATATTTTTTTTTTTGGTTTTTTTTGAGACAGGAATTCTCTGTGTAGTTCTGGCTGTCCTGGGCTCACGTTGTAGACCAGGTTGGCCTTGAACTCGCAGAAATCTGCCTGCCTCTGCCTCCCGAGTGCTGGGATTAAAGAAAGGCATGTACCACCATGCCCAGCTGTAGGATCATTTTTGCAAGGGAATCTAACTGTTGTTTTTAATAACTCCAGGTCCTGATCAACCTGTTTACTTAGTTTAGAAAGCATCAGAAGAGGCATATTTAGTCAGACCATTAATATATGCCCACCACGTAGTCTCAGGGTCTTTGTAATACTGCTGTTACCCAGATGAATTAACCCCTAAGACAGAATAGCAGACATCAGAATAAGGACAAGTGCCTAGGTTTTGGGTATTAGAGATGTTTTAGCCCCTTGTAAGTTGTCTAATATTAATTTGGGCTGCCCCCAGTCACAGGGAATTTTGACTGCAATGGGCTGACACTGTGGGTTGTTCCTAAACCTATGTAGTATAGGGGCTGGGTGTGTAAGCATAATCAGCAATTCTGTCTGATTTTTCACTGGGAATGATTAAGCCCATCTCCAGGTTTCTTTCCTGTGGCATAGAGTCTGATTTCCTGGGTTTTCCCTGTTTTGTAAAGCCAGAATCTTTCTTATGGAATTTCCAGATTTTTAATTTTACAGCCATTGAATTAAATTTTCTTATTGTGCATTTTTGTGGAGGAGGTTTCTTTCTAAACATCAATCTGTGTATTTTCAGGAAGCCTCTGTTTCACTACTCCAGTTTTTTTTTTTCCAATGGAAACTCCCTTGTTCCATGTAACTAGGGTGCCCAGCGGCAGAGCATGCATAGAATTGTAAACTCTGTATTCCTATCTCAAAATATAAACTCCCATAATTTTTTGTTCTCCAAATACAATCAAACACTTAAACTGGGCATCAGTGAACAAAAGTCAAGATGAATATGGGTTTCTGGTCTGTAATCATATTAACTAATTACCCTGCCCCCATCTGTTTTCCTCAGTTCCCAGGTCCAGGCCTGAGAGAGGTGGAGACTGGACAATAATCCTGTATTATACCAAACATAATACTTTGGAGGAGGTAGGGGGAATGGCCTGGGACTGAATGAAACCTTAATTTTAGTGGGTCCATAGTCTGATGGATGACTAAGTCCATTTAACATAGTCATCTATGGCTGGTCTCTTGACCTGGGTTTGATGAGTCCATGCTGTGGTGCCAGCTACCCTCATGGACATAGGAGCTCTCAGAGTTCTCCAGGGTTTTGGTCTTTCATTCACACCCCTTCTAGGGTAAGGGCTCTCTGTTTTGGATTTGCTTGAGAACAAACCTGGCATCTGGCAGAGGCATCTAGCTCTGGGCTGTCCACTATAGGAATGACATACCTTTGTCTAAACAACTAATTAAGTTTTGTGGATCCCAGATGAGCAACCTAGTGAGTGTCAGTTAGCAACAGCCCTGCCAGTTAGTTGTTTCTAGGAGAATGATATTTCCCTCTGGTGTCCTCTATCAGCCTGTCAGTGTGTGCTGTCCATTTCTCCTTTACCATGGAGTCTCAGGCAGCACCAGGTCATGGCACACCATCAGAATATCAATAGGCCCAACTGGTCTTTGGGCCATTTGTTGCACAGCCAGGACAGTGATCTGGCAGGGGAAGCCAAGTAGCCTCTAGTAGGGCCAAAGAATTTTCTTTGTTTTTAATGTCCTTTCCTTCATTGGTGAGAAACCTTCTTTCTTTACTGATCATCCTGAGGACATGCACAATAATAGAAGCATAGTGACTGTGTATATGGTAGTGGCCTTTCCTTTTCCCCATCTGAGAGCCTGGGTCAGGTTGATCGTTTTTTTTCCTCTGGGCTGAGGTACCTGACATGGGCACAAATTGCTTGAGTTAAAGTAACCACTGCAGCTCCCATGACCTGGTTTCATATTCCATCTGGTGACAGTCATGGATGAGCACCGGTGGGTCATCATCAGGTAAGATGGTAGCAGCATTGATTGGTGATGGGTTTCTCAAACTGGACTCCAAGTTGTTCAAGTAGTAGAGCCTAGTACTAGGTCACTTAGGAATTTATGGTGGTCCTTGAAGGAGGGCTTCAACTGCATGGGATGCTGAGTAGAAGATCTTGACTCAGAGTTAACTTGTTTGTTTCTTTCATTAGTCTCATGGTGTCTACCACATTTTTTAGACAGGTAGAGCATCCTGTGGCTACAACATCCAATTGTTTGGACATGTATGTCCAAGAGCATGTAAAGGACAGGGCTTTGTTCTTACTGGAGTAGATACCTATTCTGCATATGGATTTGCCTTTCCTGCACATAATACTTCTGCCAAAACCATCATCCATGGACTTACTGAATGCCTTAGGCACTGTCATAATACTCCACACAGTGTTGCTTCTGACCAAGAAACTCACTTTAGAGCCAGAGAAGTGCAACAGTGGACCCATGATCATGGAATCTACTGGTTTTACCATGTTTGCCAACCATCCCGAAACAGCAGGCAAGACAGAAGGATGGAATGGCCTTTTGAAGACACAGTTACAGCACCAATTAGATGACAACAACCCATTGGATGGGATCCCCAGAAGGCTATATATGCTTTGAATAAGTTTCCAATAGATAGTATAGTTTCTCCCATAGCCAGGAATCAAGGGGAAGAAAACAGAATAGTCTCACTCACTACCACAAGGAAAAGTTTTGCTTTCTGTTCCCACAGCCTTAAGTTCTGCTGGCCTAGAAGTTTTGGTTCCAGAGGGTAGGTTCCAGAGCACTCCCACCAGGAGCCACAACAAACATTCCATTGAACTGGAAGCTCAGACTTCTCCCTTGGCCACTTTGGGCTTTGGATGCCCTTAAGCCAACAGACTATAAAAGAGATCACAGTGTTTGGAGGGATAGTTGATCCAGATTAGCATGGGGGCAATTGGTTTGCTTCTCCACAATGGAGGTAAGAAAGATTATGTCTGGAGTGCAGGAGACCCTTTAGGGCAGCAGTTCTCAACCTTCCTAATGCTGTAACCCTTTAATACAATCCCTCATGTTGTGGTGAGCCCCAAGTATAACATTTTCTTTGTTGCTACTTCATAACTGAAAATTTGCTACTATTATGAATCATAATGTAAATAAATATCTGATATGCAGAATATCTGATATGTTACCCTGTGAAAGAATTGTTCAATCCTCAAAGGGGTTACCACTCACAGGTTGGAAACCACTGCTATATAAGCACACAGAAGATGGAAGCTTTTACTCTTTGCCTGCTTCCTCTCACCTCACTACCAATCCATTTCTTCACTGGCATTAGAGCCTGATCTTTTG
>CAJQZJ010032807.1:6828115-6865546 GCA_907164525.1 Lophiomys imhausi
GTTTCTTTTATAAATGTAGGTGCCTTTGTATTTGGGGCATAGATGTTCAATATTGAGATGACCTCTTGGTGGATATTTCCTTTAATGAGTATGTAATGCCCTTCTCTGTCTTTTTTTATTAACTTCAATTGGAAGTCTATTTTGTTTGATATTAGGGTGGCTACTCCAGCTTGTTTCCTGGGTCCATTTGCTTGGAAAACCTTTTCCCAGCCCTTTACTCTGAGGTAGTGTTTATCTTCAATAGTGAGATGTGTTTCTTTTATACAGCAGAAAGATGGGTCTTGTTTACAGATCCAGTCTGTAAGTCTGTGTCTTTTTATTGGCGAGTTGATTCCATTGATGTTGATGGATATTAGTGATGAGGGGTTGTTAATTCCCATTATTTTGGTATAGCTGGCTGTCTTGTGTTTCTCTTTTGTTTAGTTGATGTGGAGGTTTCTATTTCCTCTGTTTTCTTGGGTGTAGTTATCTTCTCTGTGTTGGAATTTTCCTTCTAGGATCTTCTGTAGGGCTGGGTTTGTGAGGAGATATTGTTTGAATTTGATTTTGTCATGGAATATCTTGTTTTCTCCTTCTATGTTGATAGAGAGTTTTGCTGGGTATAGTATTCTGGCTGGGCACCTATGTTCTCTCAGGGCTTGTAGGACATCTGTCCAGGCCCTTCTAGCTTTTAAAGTTTCTTAGGAGAAGTCAGGTGTGATTCTGATGGGTCTGCCATTGTATGTGACTTGGCCTTTTTCTCTTACAGCTTTTAATATCCTTTCTTTGTTCTCTACATTTGGAGTTTCTATTATTATGTGGTGAGGGGAGTTTCTTTTCTGATCTAATCTGTTTGGTTTTCTGTAAGCCTCTTGGATTTTTACTGGCATCTCTTTCTTTAGGTTTGGGAAGTTTTCTTCTATGATTTTGTTGAAGATATTTCCTGGACCATGGAGTCGGGAGTCTTCTCTTTCCTCTATGCCTATAATTCTTAGGTTCCGTCTTTTCATTGAGTCCTTGATTTCTTGGATGTTGTGGTTGAGAGATTTTTTTAGCTTTCTCATTTTCTTTGGATGTTGTACTGATTTCTTCCATCGAATCTTCCATGCCTGAGATCCTGTCTTCCATCTCTTGCATTCTATTTTTCATACTCACATCCGTAGTTCCTGTTCTCTTCTCTTGATTCTCCATTTCCTCTTTTTACTGTGACTGTGTTTTCTTTATTGTTTCCATTTCTGTTTTCATGTCGTGAATGGTAGTGTTCGTTTTGTACATTTCCTTCTCCAGTTTGCTTTTTTTTGTCTGGAGATCTTTCATTGATTTATCCTTTTCCTGTTCAAGCTGGTTCACCTTGGCTTGGAGCTCTTTAATGATGTTATTCGTTGTTTTGACTTGTAAAATTATGGCTTCTTTGAATTACTTCATAGTTTTAAGTTCTTCTTGAAGGGACTTTATCACTTTCCATTATGTAGAATTGTCATCGTTTTCATGTGTTTCAGTTGTGGTGAGGTGGTTCGGGCTGGACGGAATAGTGTTGCTTTCTTTTGTTGGAGATATTTTGCTCTGTTTTTTTTTTTGTTTTGTTTTGTTTTGTTTTTGTCTTGGGCCTCTGGCCATGTGGAATTTTTTTTTTGCTGTCTTCTGGGAGCCACTTTTCTTATGCAATCAAGGTCCAGCTTCTAGAAGTGGCACTACCCATAGTGAGATGGTTCCTCCTATATCAATCTGAAATCAAGAAAATGTCCCACAGACATGTTCCTAGTTTCCATATCCTTAGCTGTGTCAAGTTGAGAACCAAGATTTGCCATCACAACACAATATTAAAAATAAAATGCAAAAAAGAGTAAGCAGAATTATGACAGGAATGTCTCATGAAATAGGAATATCAATGACAATGTCTGATCAAATAGAAAATATTAATAAAGCTGGGTATGGTAGCTCATATTTGTGGTCTTCTAATTTGGGAGTTGGAGACAGTAGCATCAAGAAGTTAAGGTCACCTTTGGCTACATAGTGATTTGGAGGCCATCACTGACTACACATACAAAGATAAATTGTTTTTAAAAGAACCAGTTGGCCTTGAAAAGTATTTGACTAATGGGGCTCAACAGTGGATATGACTTGGCAGAAGAAGTAGTCCATGAATTTGAATAGAGATCTGTGGAGATTATACAACCTGAAAATAAGAGTGTAAAATAATTGAAAAGTCTTAGGAAAACATAGAACATCATTAAATAAAACAACACCTACATAAAGGAAGTTTCACAAAAAGAGTAATGATAGCATAAAAATTTCAAAAGCCCCAAATTTGCCAAATAGGATGAGAAAACACTGTATATCTAAGATACTTAATGAACTTGAAATAAATATGAAACATAGATACATGTGATGTGATTGAAGACTACATAGTTATAACATCACAGTAACCTGAAAACTTCAAATTAATTAATTAATGTAGTTATTAGTAAGTATAAACTGTAATAGTAGGCTGACAGAGTAGCCAGTAGAGTAGCTGGCAGCTTGGCAGAGGAGCAGGTGGCCTGGCCTGAGTGCATTAACCAGTTGCCTAACTTATCCTGGAGAAAGAGCCCCGGGACCAAAGGTGGCCTACACCACCTATAACCTAAACTGTTAATTAATATAAGTTGTTATATTAGGCCAGTAGAATTACCGGCGGCTTGGCGGGAGATTCGCCTGGACTCAAGGGGAGTCTGGGAATCCGACAGCATGGGACTACTTGAACTGTGGGCCTATAAGCTGCTGCAGTCTTTTCCCCAATAATTAAACACACCAAGACCTTTTAATATTTTAAAGCTTAGCCCTTAGCTGGGCAGGCTCTCAACTAGCTACTCTAAGTTAACCCCAAACCAACATGTGCCTGTGAGTACCTTCCAGACTTCTCCAGATGTCTGTCTCCTTCTATGTCTCCTGGAGGAAAAGGGAGAGAGTCTCTGTGTGTGCAGAATTCCTGCTGATCTGAGGAAGTCCCGCTTTTCTATACTTTTTCTGCCCAGCTAATTGGCCATAAGCGACTTTTATTAACCAATCAAGAAAATGCCTCAGAAGGGGTGGTAATCAGATCTCAGCATTGAATTCAATGTATCAGAAACAATATTAGATTTTCCCTCAACATACATGTGAACACATCACAATCAAATTGTCAAACGATAATGACACAGAGTGAATCTAGAAATTAGCAAGTGATAAATGACTCATAGACACTTGAAATCACAGAGGATGACAGTGGGATGACATACTCAGAGCAGCAAAAGAAAAAAGAAACCCATCAATCTGGAATTTTATATCCAGGGGTGGGGGGAAATCCTTCAAAAATGAAAGAGAAATAAAGGCGTCACCAGATAAACAATGATTGAAGAATAGTCTCTACCAGATCTGCCTCCAAGCAGAACCAAAATGATACTAGCATGTCACTCAAATCCTCAATAGTGAGGTGATGGTGTTATGCTGAAGCAAAATCTATTGTGTTTTACTAGAAATAAGTTGCTAATAATCCGATTTAGATGGCTGTTATAATCCACCCCCACACTGAGCAAAAACTACAGTGGAAAACTTCCACAAACAACAGGTTTAGGGGGTGTATCTCAGAGATAGGACACTTGTTTTAGTATGTTTGAGGCCATGGGTTACATTCCTCCCACCACATAAAAATGTCAAAATGGAAAACTGTGAAATATGAGTTTTACAATAAAGAAGATACTAGTAGAAGAACAGAAGAACAAAAAAGGCACTAAATATTAAAACCATACAGTCTGATGATAGATACAATCCTGCTCTTCTTCAATAATTGCATGAATTCGACATCAATGGCGGATACGAGCCTTTGTAGTGCTCAGAAATCTAAAATAGCTCTCTTATTCCCATCCCCAGTATTCATTCCTCCACTCTGTGCTCAGAGAATCTATGAACACAAGGGGATGCCACTGTCATATTAGGTTACTCTATGTGGCAAAATGAAAGAATTTTTGTCACTGTAATGCCACTAATCTTAGATGACTGGGTTCATTAAAAGAGGATTACACTTGGTGAGCCCGACCTAAATAGGGCAGTCTTTAAAAGTCTATAGGACTTGTAAAATATGTTGTGAGTCAGAATATGGAGGGAGCTACTGAGGTCAGAAGAATCCTTGAGCTTCAGATGAGATCATAATCCTAGCCAATGCTTTGATTTCAGCCAAGTGAGACACTGAGCAGTGACTCTGGTCAATAGACTACATGTTTTTAACCTCCCACCAGATTTTTGGGTTGAAAATTTTAATCCTGGTGTGATAAGATTAGAAGGTGGATCATTTGGGAGATGATTAGACCATATGACAGAGACCCTTATGATAGGGATTAGTGCCCTTATAAAAGGGATTAACCCATCATTTCTTGGCCTTTTGGCCAAGTTCAAGTGTATGGAAGGGACCTGACAGAACTCTCTTAACCTCTTTCTGCCATGTGAAGACATAATAAAAAATCATCAAGAAAAAAAAAATATCAAAGCCCTGAAAGAAGTCCATGAAGAGAACCCAAAAGTGCCTAATTTCAGTCTCCAGAACTGTGTGCAATATCTTTCTACTTTTGCTAAATGAACACAACATTAAATTGTTTTCTATTTTTTGTTTATTTATTACTTCAAGTTACATCTCCATCACAGTCCCCTATCTACACCCCTCCTGCTCATAAACTCCCACCCTCTCCCTCTCTCCCCCCATCACTCCTCTGGAGTGGGTAGCCCCTACATATCAGCCCCCCTCATTTCAATAGTCATATGAGTGTTAAGAGCTTCCTCTTGCACTGGGGACCTATATGGCAACTCCATTAGGGCAAAGTGTCCTCCCACTAACAGGTAACAAGGTCTATATTCCTGTTCCTTTTGGTGTGCTGGTTGTAAGATCCTGTACTATATGGCTAAAATCCAATTATAAGTGAATAGATACCATGTGGGTCTTTCTGAGTCTGGGTTAGCTCACTCAGGATGAGATTTTAGTTCCATCCATTTGGCTGCAAATTGCATGATTTTGTTGTTTCTGATAGCTGAATAGTATTCCACTGTACAAATGTACCACAGTTTTTTTTAATCCATTCTTCAGCTGAGGGACATCTGGGTTGTTTCCAGTTTCTAGCTATTACAAATGAGTCTGCTATGAACATAGATGAGGAAATGTCCTTGTAGTTTGGTGAGGAGTCATTTGGATGTATACCTAGAAGTGGTATGGCTGGGTCTTGAGGTAAAGCTATTCTAAGTTTTCTAAGATATCGCCAGACTGACCTCCATAGTGCTTGCACAAGCCTGCATTCCCACCAGCAATGGAGGAGGGTTCCCCTTTCTCCACAACCTCACCAGCATGTACTGTCATTTGAGTTTTTTATCTTACCCATTCTGACAGGAGTGAGATGGAATCTGAGAGTTGTCTTGAGTTGCATTTCTCTGATGATTAAGGATGTTGAACATTTCTTCAAATGTCTCTCAACCATTAGAGATTCCTCCTTTGTGAATTCTAGGTTTAGCTCTGTTCCCCATTTTTTTTATTTGATTATTTGGTTTCTTGGTATTTAATATCTTGAGTTCTTTATACATTTTTGATATTAGCCCTCTGTCAGAAGTGGGATTGGAGATCTTTTCCCAATCTGTAAATTGTCATTTTGTTCTAATGGCAGTTGAGGTCTCATTTATTGATTGTTGGTCCTAGGTCCTGAGCTGTTGGTGTTCTGTTAAGGAAGTTGTCACCTGTGCCGATGAGTTTGAGGGTTTTTCCCACTTTTTTCTTCTAGTAGATTTAGTGTGACCGGGCTTAAGTTAAGGTCTTTGATCCACTTGGACTTAAGTTTTGTGCAAGGTGATAAGTATGGGTCTAATTTCATTCTTTTACATGTGGACATCCAGTTGGACCAGCAGCATTTGTTTTCCATTGTGTGATTTTGGCTTCTTTGTCAAAGATTAGGTGGCCATAGGTGTGTGGGTTCATTTCTGGGGCTTCAATTTGATTCCATTGATCCACTGGTCTGTTTCTATACCATTACCATGCTGTTTTTACTACTATTGCTCTGTAGTACAGCTTGAAATCTGGGGTGGTGATACCTCCAGATGTTTTTTTATTGTACAGGATTGATTTAGCTATTCTGTTTTTTGTTGTTGTTGTTATTCCATATGAAGTTGAGAATTGCTTTTTCCAGGTCTATAAAAAATTGAGTTGATATTTTGATAGGAATTGCGTAGTTTTTATACTCATCTATTAGTGTAGCTCTCACACTCATTAGACTGATGGTGACAGAGACAACTAATCAAAGTACAGAAAATAACTGACTGTGGAGTGCTCAGCCCCAAATGGGACTTGTATATCAAGCCCTTTCATGAAAGGCTCAGGGAACACTATGGAAGAGAAGCCAGAAGCACTGTAAGAACGAGAGATCTGGGAGGACGCTTGTGAAATGCTGCCTTCTCAACACAACAGGGCTATTGTGCTCATGAACTCACAGCAGCTGTGGCTGCCAGTTAATGTTCCAGTATGGATGGAGGAGGAGCTTATGCGGTCCCACCCTACCTGAGGAGTCATTGACAGTTGATGGCTGTTGGGCACAGCAGAGTCGGTTTTCTTCAGGGAATTAGTACCTATTAGGGTGCTCATGTTCCAGCAGATGACCCTATAGACAGACATACAGGCAACACTAACTCTACTCAATAGGGTATAAAGAAAAAAAGAATATTTGAAGTTGGGAGCAGGGCATGGAAGTCAAGGGGGTAGTGGGGCTTGATAAGATGAAAATACTTTGTATGTATCTACAATATTCTTGGTAGATAAAGTTTTACAAAAAAAAACCACAGCTTCCTTTGAAACTCTGGAGAACGAGAGGATCCACCATTGGTATGTATTTCTACCTAATAAGAAGCTGTCTGCAAGCTGGGCATTGTGGCATAAGCCACAGTGCCTGGAAAGTGAAAGCAAGAGAAGCAGGGATTTGCATCCAATGTTGGTTATGTCCTGAGAACGGACTGGAGGAGGAGGAGGCCGCTGGGTGGCTGGAGGTAAAGAACTCTGTGGTGCGGCCTGTGTGAGCTCTGCTCAGTGGAAGTTCCCCACATGGCTGCAGTGAAACATCTGGGTCCGTGCAACTTCTAAGTTTATCACTGATTGCCCCAGTTTGTTTGTTTGTTTCTAGTATGGCCCCTTTCTGAATAAACTCTCCTTTAAGAGTATGGATTTTACCATGGAACCAAATCTGACCCAGGTACTATTGTTAAAAAAAAGTACAATAGGGAGGTTAGTTAAAGGAACTTTTAGCATACAAACAGATCAATTTAAGTAAAGTGCCGACCAGTGGGGTTGGGGGGGGGTCAGTCTTCTGGATAATACTAGGACTTCAGAATGCTTTCCTTTTGTTAATTCAGTATTTTAAAAACTTTTTGGCCCAATACACCATTGTGAGGTCTGGAGAGATGGCTCAGTAGAGTGCTTGCTATGCAAAAGAGGACTTAAGGTACGTACCCATGTAAAAATCAGGGTGTAGTTGTGTACACTTGTAATCACAGCATTGGAGAGGCACAGACAAGACAGAGCTCTGGTGCTCCCTGGGCAGCCACTCCAGCCTAATTGGTGAGGCCCAGGCCAATGAAAGGCCCTGTGTATAAAAGTAAGGTGAATGGCTTCTGAGAAATGACACTGGAGATTGATCTCTGGTCCACTCTCTCCCGTTCTCTCTCTCTCTGTCTCTCTGTCTCTCTCTCTCTCTCTCTCTCTCTCACACACACACACACACACACACACACACACAAAACAACAACAACAACAACAGTAGCAACAATAAAAATGTAGAAAATACTATCAGGAAGCCTCCTAGAATGTTTTTTGTTTCCCCCAAGAGTGTGTGGAGACACATTTGAAACTGTTTTATTAGTGTATAACTTGTAAGCCCCATAAGAAGATTCCTTATGATCTCATGAAGAGTACAAAGACCAGATGCAAGCTTTTGATGTCATAGGACCAGCATGGTTATCTTAAATATGCAAACATCTGGGAGGGTTTGGAGGGGGTAAAGTGGTCAGCAATTAAGAGCACTCTCTTCTCTTACAGAGAATCCATCTTCAGATAAAACATTCACATATATGAGGTGGGCAGAGTAGGAGGAGAAAAGAGAGGAGAGGATTTTGAATATTTGGGGTGTAAATACATACCCAGATCAGAGGTTGATACTGTTTTGTCGTGAGAGGAGAAAAATGAATTAAAGTTTCAAATAGGCCAAAAGTAAAAAGTCTTTTGGAAAGTTTTTCTGAGATTTCCCTTCCTATTGTAATTCTTCTGGATTTTGCAGTGGTGAGGGATGTTTGAAAACTGAGATAGAGTAAGGAAATCTGTGTTAAGCCTCTAGTTCCCTCAGGGGAGAAAGAACTTGGATGATGATGTCAATAACAAGAATGAAAACAGCAATAGTGTTTATGAATTGAGTTTAGTAGAGACTGAAATGCTTATTACTTCACTCAATTTCTTATTAGAGAATGATTGAATTTGGTAAAAAAAAGTTCTTTAGGCCTTGGAGAAGTACAAGGAAAAAGCAGCCACATGCTTTGTTTTGTATTTCTTTACTGCTATGACACATGAGGGAGGAAGCAACTCAGGACCCAGTAGGAAGGAAGGCTCTGTGGAGAGAGTGCAGCACAAACAAAATAATGGTTGGTAAGTTTTTCAAATTGGTAGAATTTGACATGGACGTGAAGCACTTTTTGGAAGGAGGCACATATAGTGCCAATCATGACAACCCAAGCTTTTATTTGCACTTTTAAAAGATTTGTGTTCAAATTTAATTCAGATGACTTCAATTCAACTTGGCACACAAATTTGGAGTGTGCCTGTAAGGAAGTCGCTCAGAAAACCAAAGTGTGAATGCATTGAGTACTGCACACATGTACACATAGGGCTACAAATGGAACCAGGTGTGCATTCGGTTTCAAAACTTCTGAGTTTTAGAGTTTGTTGGAATGCTTCAACTAAGCATTCAAATACATGAGTCTATGGGAAGCCACTCTTGTTCAAACTACCACACTTAAAGGTACCCTTACATCAGCCTCAGAATTAACACATACAAACTGGGTCTAGCCTGGTAGTACAGGCTTGTAATCCCAGGGCCTTCCTGGGTTACAGAGTGAGTTCAAGGTCATTCTGGTGATCCACGTGTGGCAGTACACATGGATCAGTCCCAGTATTTAGGAAGTACAGGCAGGAGGATCAAGAGTTGAAAGGCATCATTAACTACATAGCCAGTGTGAAATTACTCTGGGATAGATGAGACCCTTTGTAAATCAAACAAACAAAGAAACACAAAATCAAAGAAATAAAACAGTGAAAAAGGGCTGGTGATAGAGTTCAATGGTATAATGCTTGCCTAGCTTGTATAGCCCCTAAATGCAATAATCTTTGGTACCACAGAAACAAACACCCAAACTCATACAAATCTGTATCATCCAATGGGAAATGAACCAATGATATGAATAGGAAATTTCACAAACAAATGATCAAAAAGAATATGAAAAAGTATCAATCCAAAATCTCACCAGCAAAAGCCAAACAAAACAATAATGTTCTCCATTCAAATTTCAATGAGTCTACTAATATAAAGGATTACTGAGGGTGAAAGGAAGTAGATAATGTTATATGTTGCTGGTGGTATATAAACCAGAGACCCTCTGAAGGTCCACTTAGCTGCACTTTATGAGAATATAGTTATACATTACAAATGTAACCAACTTTAAAAATAAAGTCTGTTCTTCAACCATGTCCTGCAAGCACAGCGACGGGTTCAGGAATTGGGATCTCACCTCAGGTCTAAATCAATTAGCACCCAACTATTTCTTGCCTACGGTGATTGATTCAGGGTTGGGTGGGTTACATGAAGTGATTTGGTCTTAAAACATTTGCTGAGAACTCTGAATGGGACACAATTCTTTCTTCTTCCCATGAGGAAGGAAACATGATTGGAAAGCTGCTAATTACTATTTTAAGATCACTAGGAGATGGCCTGCCTGTGAAGGAAACCAATATCAAGGAAACCATGTTTGATAGCCTGTCTCAAGTCAGCCTTGCTTCAATTTTTGTTAGTTACATGAGCCATCAAAGTTCCTATTTTTGTTTACAGTTTGAGTTTGCAGTTGGAAACAGTTTTTGTTCCCCCAGATAAGATCTCCTTATATAGCCCACACTGTCCTCAAATTTGTGAGCCTCCTGGCTTAGCTTCCTGAGTGTTGGTGTTGTGCACATGTGTACTATAATGCCTGGCTAATTGGAAGAATCTTGATAGCAACCTTTCACTAATCTCAATCACCAGGGCCTGTGACAGATTCCCCTGGATCAACTCCTTCAATATTAATTTTAACCTTTATTGTGTGCCTTCCTGTATCTTGGTGGGGGTTGTGGAGAGCTTTTAAATTTCTACTTTTCCATTTTTGGGGAGCTGAGTTCTTAAGTACAATCAGTAGTGCAGGTCATAGTGGGCCTGGTACAGTCTGGGAATAGGCTGCTAGGGTGGCAGCTGCCCTGTTTGACAGGAATAGCAGCTGTTTGGTGGCCTCTTTCTATGGTGTGGATTTGAGAGCATTCCTAAAAGGGATATCTAAACCCTTTCTCTCTATCCCTACTGGTGACTCCATAAGCCATTTAAACACCACATATCCTTTTATGCTGAAATTAGCAAGATATAATTCTGTTCTTGAAGTAAAGTCTGGCCATAGAGGAGCCTCCAAGCCTTTGACAGTGTGCTCAGGGTCACGAGAGTCAGTGGCAAAATATGTGGCGAAAATAAAGCAGAAGCTTAAAAGTGTGTTTATTTCTAGGTGTGCATAGTTCTTTCTCCCCCCACCACCAAAAGCTAAGGCTACTTTTTTTTTGACCTGTCTAGACAAGTCCTAATCTAGTCTGGTAGCCTATGAATAGTTTTTGTACAGCTTAATGTCATTATTCTCTGGCTGATATTTCCCTTCAACTCTACCTTCCAATAACAGGCTTCTTGACTGAGGCATATCCATTATTGTTACCAGCAAAGAGAATTACAGAGGTCAGAGGAGTCGGTAGGATGCCTCTAAAATTTGACCATTTCCAAGCATTGATCAGACTCACAAATTTCAGCTCTGTTTGACTAGAAAAGATGATACCAAACAGTAATTTCCGGAAACCATCAATGCAGAAACCTTACTAAATGAGTCACGCAGACCAATTTTTTTTCCCTGCCAGAAATTCAGTATTTGATTATACTTTCAATTTAGCTTTTGCTTCTTGGTAGTCCAGGCACAGGAGAGGGACATGCAGTGGGCAGTCAATAAATATAGCCTGAAGAAATGAGTTTTGTACTGGCTGTCTCTTGCAGGATGAGGGATGTGCTCAGAAAGCAAATGTGCGCTAGACAGACCCAAGACAGGGATTCAGCCAACATATCCAGGCTTTCAAGGCAGTTGCAGGAAAGAGGCTATGAGAAATGGGTAATTTTGATAGATAGTCCTAATAAAAGCTCATTATTCATTTAGCAGACACTAATCAAATGACAGCCCTGAAGTGCTGATGATGCAGAAATGAACAAGGCATAATTCTTCTTACAAGTTTCGTTCTGTGTCAGGATACACATAGTACATATTGAATTCTAATTTGTGAGCAGTAATTGGAATCACAAAGTGCAGTGGGAAGTAAATGACAGATTCATTGCTTAAAGTCAGGCACAGGGGTTCACACCTGCCAACCTAGTGCTCAAGCAGCTGGAATGGGGGAAATTTCTGCAAGTTTGAAGCCTGGGCTGCATAGAGAGTTCCAGACCAGCCGGAACTACAAAATGAGATGCCTTTTCACTATCTCCAAGCTCAAAAAATTAATTGACTAGCTAAGCTTCACTTAGGCTCTGAAGCTTCTGCTAGGTCCACTTGTAATATTTCCCCATAAAAAGGAAGTCCCCATTCTCACTACCTTATTCCCTTCAATATATGATGGGGTTTGGCATCCTCCACCATCCCCAGATGGCTTGCCCTCAACATTTACCCAGAATCTCCTCTTACCTCTAATGTCTGTTAGTAATTTTTCTTTCTTTTTTCACTTATTTATTTGTGTATATATATGTGGGTGCATGTGTGTATATGTGTACACACCTGTCTATACGGAACCAGAGGACAACTTGTGGGAGTCAGTTCTCTTCTTCTGCCATGTGGGTCCTGGTGATCAAATTCTGGTCATCAGGCTTGGGAGTAGCCACCTTTACCCACTGAACAGCCTTACCAGCCCCTGTCTTAGTAATTTTTCTATGCTTTGACCCTACATTATATCTGAGCAATGTAGTCCCACTTGTTCACACTGCATTCAGAGTTGAATACAATCTCTTTCAGTGCAAAAATCTCAGGGTATTTTTTGTCCCTATACCTGTAGGGATAGTCTCAAATAAAGTCTACGTGACAAGTATCATTAAAGTTTCTTTAACAAAACCAATAATTCTACCTACAAGAGCCAAATAAAGCAATAGAACCTATAAAGTTGGACAATATGTAATACCTGTTAATTCACCTAGGGTAATGTCGGATTACATGTATAGATGTTTAAATAATTGAAAATTTGTTATTATTTAAGAATTTCATAAATGTATACAATGCATCTTATCATATCCTGTCGCGTCCCCCTCGACCAGCAAGGACGACGCAACTCGCAAAAGCTCTTCTCAAGCAGTTTATTCAGGTCCCTTGAAAACAGCCTTCCGAATAATGGGGCAGACCCAACCCACAGGCTAAATACTATATGAACAGCCAGTCAAGTAAAGTCATGTGGTGCTATCTTACAGGCCCACGTATGCGGAAGCAAGCCAGATCAGCGGTCCCAACCAAACATGGACCTGTTCACCACCGAGAGTGCTCACCATCGGGCTGGTGGAAGGCGGAAACCGGCGCCATCTTTAGGGCGCAGCACGTCGCAGCTCTCTACAGTTCCTCCTTTTTTTTTTTCTAAAGTTGGTAGAAGTCCCTGGAAAGGCTTCGTAATCCCCCTATCTGGGGATCTCACGGTGGGCCTGAGCCTGTAGGAGGGCGGTGCTCAAACTCTTACCTGTCTCTGGGTCAGCCTCCCCACTCGGGACTGCCCTGTCTTAGGTGGCCGAGACTTATCCGTCTACTCCGTCATTGACTTGCCAGACCCTAATATCCGTGGAACAAATACCTCAGTGGGCAGGGACTATGTTCAGTGAAGATTTAAGACTTCATGGCAGCGAGCCATGCCTGAGGGGACTGGCCCGCCTCAATGGTGACAAGGGCCTGTATAATCATGGCTGCATTACGCTTTTGTGTGGCTCTCATCTTGTAGATGCACCATAGGCAAACCAGAGAGGCTAGTATCATCAGTATCGCCAAAGAGCCTACGCCCGCCCACTCCTTAAGATGATCCATAGCCGTCTGTATCCAGGAAGTCAACCAGTGGCCAGGCTCAGATCCACCTGAGTGGAGTTGATGTGGACGATTGTCGCTCTCAGCTCTCTCATCTTATTTTCAAATTCAGCCGACCAATCCTGTAAGAGGAACTTTGACAATTGTCTAGACAAATTAGCAGCCTTTGTAAAATTTTGATACTGCACGGAAGTAACACACAAACCTTGCATTTTCCACTCACACCCCAATTGTGCTAGTTGCCAAAGAGAATCAATCTGTTCTTGTATTAAATCTATGTGTTGATTAACTATCATAAGGCCTCCTTTGAGATGAGAATTCATAGAGGTCTGAGTATCCAATGCCTGTGCCACAGTGGCTGAGATGTTATTCAGGGCATTGGCGGTCTGTATAGAACTAGACAAGGCAATAGCTGAGGCAGTAGCCCCCACAGCAGCAACAGTGATGGCAGTAACAATAGCTGCAGTGATGCCAAAATCTCTTTTAAGCCTAAATAACATCATGGTATTAGGGCCTCTATAGGAACTGGTACATATCGAGGCATTCTAGTCACCACAGCCACAGGAAAGGCTGTGGCATTCCAGCACAGGGCATAAAACCATGTGTCCGGAGTGCATACTAACTTTTCTTCACCCAAGGATGCACTCCCATTACTTACAATCCACAGAAAAGGAGGCCAGAGACACACTGGTGAGGCTGAAAAGGTCTTGTTGCGGTAAGAATGAAACGAAGAATTCCAAGTACCAGAGCCACTACCACTAGAAAAATCCAGATTGGTAGCGGACCCTAGGGAAAAACTACCTCTTTGATAAATTCCTCCTCCAAGCATAAGTATAGGTCCCAAATCCATATAGCTACCATTTGCTCCACACAAAAGCCATAAATCAAAAGGATTGGTGGCAGTCTGTTGAGGATCCCTAGTAGATATATCAAGCATCTGATCTTTGATATGTATGTAAAGGACATTGTAATGACCCCACGCCCAGTAGCCAACCAGGCTGGTGCCATACCCGTCCAGTATCTTTTTCTCAGAGATGGGAAACTAGAATACCAACCCATATGCAATCAAATATGCCCTTCTTGAAGTCGCTAGAAGCTGACCCCAAGTGCAGTGCTTAGCTTCGCATCCTGAGCGTGATGATAGCTTAGTCCTTTAGGACAGTCAACCAAGCTTGTGGCTGTCTAGCCTCCAAGGCAGCAAAGGCTTGTACCAGCATGGCATTACTTCTCCTCTGTGAAATCCTCATCTTACAGATACACCATAGGGCAATGAAACTGACTAGGAAGAGCATGCCTCCTAGGGCACCCATTCCCTCAGATGATTCATGGCTCGGAGGATCCATGTTGACAGTCCTTCAGCAACAGAGACATCAACCCGGGTGGAATTCACATGCACGATGGCAGTTCTCAGATTCTGCATCAGCTTATCAAACTCGCCAGACCAATTTCCTGTAAGATACTGAGAGAGTTGCTTAGACAAATTTGCAGCTATAGTATAATTTTGATATGGCACAGAGGTCACACACAAACCAGTCATTTTCCACTCACAGCCAATCTGGGCCACCTGCCACAATACATCCAAGGCCATGCCTACATTGGCTGACAAATTATTCAAGGTAGCAGCAGTCTGCACTGAGGCATCCAGGCTTCCAACCCCTTGTTCTTATAAGGGGTGATAGCTGCTTTACATTCCTTTGTACATTGCTCATACACAAGTTGTTTAATTAAGGGCATTGCCAAATCAGGGTCTCCAAATACCCTTCCAGCTACTTCAACCATTATAGCCACGAAGTCTGAGAAAGGCTCCAGGGGATCTTGAATAACCTTGGTTAGATTGCCATTCACTTCCCCTTTGTTAGGCAATGATTTCCAAGCTCTGGTTGTGATTAAATTGATTTGCTCAAACACCTGAGCCGGATACCCAGTTTGTTGTTGAGCATATCGACCTTGCCCAAGAAGCATGTCCACATCCCAGGCTGGGTTTCCTGCTGCACGATTAGCAGCAGCTTGTTCATTAGCAAACTCAATCAAGAAAGCCTTCCAATCTAAATACTGCCCAGAGGACAGGCAGGCACGTGCCAAGCTCATCCAGTCACTAGGAGTCATGCAATAATGACTAAGAGCTTCCACCTGAGCTACAGTGAAAGCAGCATTAATCCCATAAGTGCAGACAGACTCACCAAGTGCTTTAATTACCTTAAAATCGAGAGGTTCATGATAACGATTTCCCCCTCCATCCTGAAAGACAGGGTAGTACAGCTCATGTCTCACTTCCCTCCAGACATTTGGACAGAATGACCGCCCACTAGGACCACTCGGAGGGGAAGTCTCATTATATGAAGGCGGCGCCAGCACAGGAGGCCCCGGACCTGAGGGCTCTATCCGGGTGCAGTCAGAACTCTTCCTCAAAGATGACTTCTCCATTTTCTTTGTTAACATTTTAAGTTCCTCTTTAGACTCTGAGCTATCCTCTTCCAAAGTATCTTTCCCAGATTTGACCGAGCGCTCCTCTTTTAACTGTTCTAATGCCTTTTGTCCTTTTTCCACTACCTTGCGATATCTCTGATCTCCTAAACAACTCCTCACCATCTTCCAAATCGGTCTTACTCCATGCTTCAGAGTACCTTGCTCCCAAGCAAAATCCAAGTCCCTGCCTAATTTGTCCCAGCAGGATACCGTAAGATTCCCAGACACCACAAACCACGGAGCCACGGAGTCACATTCATTCAAAAATCTCTCTAGGGTAGACTTCTTAAGTTTCAAATTCCTAGCTAAAAGTAGCTCCTGAAGAGCCAGAAAAATTGGATGTGACTGAGACGATCCCATGATTAAAAATTTACTTTCGGTTCGCAATTTCCCGTGAAACTTTACCTTTTGTTCGCTATCTCCGCGAAACTTTACCTTTTGTTCGCAATCTCCGCGAAACTTTACCTTTGGTTCGCTATTTCCGTGAAACTTTACCTTGTGTTCGCTATTTCCGTGAAACTTTATTGTCCCAATTTATCCCAGGAACTTACCAGTGCACTGCCCCTGACTGCAGGAGTTCTGAGTCTTTTCTGGTTCCCCGTACGGGCCACCACTTGTCGCGTCCCCCTCGACCAGCAAGGATGACGCAACTCGCAAAAGCTCTTCTCAAGCAGTTTATTCAGGTCCCTTGAAAACAGTCTTCCGAATAATGGGGCAGACCCAACCCACAGGCTAAATACTATATGAACAGCCAGTCAAGTAAAGCCATGTGGTGCTATCTTACAGGCCCACGTATGCGGAAGCAAGCCAGATCAGCGGTCCCAACCAAACATGGACCTGTTCACCACCGAGAGCGCTCACCATTGGGCTGGTGGAAGGCGGAAACCAGCGCCATCTTTAGGGCGCAGCACGTCGCAGCTCTCTACAATATCCAACCCCCATTCCTCTTTGAACTCTTCCTAGACACCACTTACAATGCCCCTCCCAACTTTATGTCCTCTTTTTTTAATCAACTGAGTCCAATTAGTGCTGCCTATATGCTTACGGGCTTAGCAACATCCACTTAAGGGTTTAGCGACATCCACCGAAAGCATAGGCATACTAATTAAGGTGCCAGACTCCTGAATAAAAGTGACGCTCCTTCCTCTAGCAGTTAGCTGTTAATTGCCAATAGGCCATCAGCTAGGGGTGGGGACTCATGAGCCCTGCCTCCATCCCTGCTGGAATGTTGACTGGCTTAGTTTTATGCAACTTTTGCACAGGCAGCTATATAGATGCTTCAAAATACATATATTTAGGAAGTTTATAATAATAGTAGGTTTCCATATGGCCTTACCAAACACCCTTAATGTCACTTAGGCCTTCCCTAACTCCCTCCTCTAATCTGTCTATTATTCTAAAGGGAAATCAACATTGGGAATGTGAAATTGGTTAGATTTTTTCCCATTTATTTTATAGCTTAGAATCATTTCATCTTGAATTACACAAGGGGTATAAATTAGAGGATATATTTTTCTAAAATACAAGCATTTTAAAAACTAATATACATACATAAGAATACACAGAGTATATGAATAGCTAACAGTTGTTATAAAGTAAGCACCATATAAGTACCCTCTTCTGTGCAACATCCTAAAACAACCTCTTGGATGGCTAGAGGTTCTGTTTCAAGCAGAAAAGGTCTTAATTCCTAGGAAATCTGTCTCTGTTTTCTGTCATGGGTGCTGAAGATTTAGGAGGGGGAAGCCAAAACCCTCATGGTAGCCCTGAAAAGGAATTGAAGATTATGTGGTTCTTTGTGTGAAATGAACACAAAATAGATTATAGACTTTCCTTATCTCATTGACTGCCTTTTCCCCTCCTGACTGATGATATTGACAGCCATAGTTTCTGGTTTACAAGAATGGAACATGCATCCATGTATCATCACTTCCACTGAAATTGTGAGCATTAGTAGACTGTTTTTTACTTTGCCTAGGGTATTAGTTACATTCCTGTTGCTGTGTTAAAACACTATGACCAAAGGACCTTATAGAAGGATGAGTTTATTTGGGCTTACAGTCCCTGAGGATTAGAGTCCACCATGATGGGAGCCATGATGTCAGCAAGTGTCAGGAATTGAAACAGGAGGCAGGAGAGCAGGAAGTTTAGAGCTCACATTTCAACCATGAGCACAAAGCAGAATGAACAGACTACAAGTGGCCTGAGGCTTTTAATCTCAAAGCCTGCCTCCAGTGATATACTTCCTGAGAAAGATTGCATCACAAAAATCATATCAAATGGTATCACCAACTGGGAATCAAGTGTTCAAATGCTGGGACTATGGAGGGGGGATTACTCGTTCAAACCACCACACACATATGGCTCAATTGTGATTTGGTTTGGGTGAGTGCTAACTTAACCTTGAACATCATTAATATTGTGAACATGTACATTAGTTTCCAAGGGCTGTCATAACAATATCACAGACTGTGTGACAAACAAAATAAAACAACCACTACCACCACCACCACCACAACAACAAAAAACCTCAGAAATCTCTCTCCTTGCAGTTCTGAAGGCTAGAAGCACCAGAACAAAGAACTGGCAGATTTGGTTTCTTCTGAGGCCTCGTATTCTTGTCTTGATGATAGTTTCTTTCTTGTTATGTCATCACATAATTTTCCCTTTGTGATCTTGCATGTGTGATATACCTTTGCATGCCCAAATTTCTTTGTCTTATAAGAACAATTAAACCAACTCAAGTTTAGGGAACATCTGAACAACTTCATACTAATTACTTCCTTATGGCCCTATCTCCAAATATAGTCACATTCTGAAATACTGAAAGTTGTAGTTTCAACATATGAATATTTAGGGGACACAATTTAGAACATAGTACCATGTTTTGCAAACATTTAGACAATGAAAATGAAGACTATAGAACACCACTTCAAAAATCACTATAAAAAACCCCTAAAACCCCAAAACACAAACAATTTTGTTATCTTGAAGACAGAGAACATTTACAAATGGATTAGAGAGACAAATAACTCAAACAGAATATTATCCAATAGAGAGAAAAATCACTGGGTATTAGGCATGGTAGAGAAGGCTATGTGAGGGCATATGTGGGTGTTGAATCACAAGTCCAGGGTGAGATCTCCCCTTCCCCGAGATGACAGTGCTTAACTGAAACTAGGCACTGCTAAATTAGCTTCAGCATTCCACACAAACAAGCATTCACTCGGTTGTTCCCTTGATGGCTCTATGAAATGGATTAAAACCTAAAAGGTTATTTCCTGAGTTAGATAGAGGTTATCACTAAGATTGTCCTGTAGGGGGAAATCTTGGCAACATTTATGTTGGTCCCTTCTAATGTACTACAGATTCTGTCAGAGCTAACGGGCAATTGCATGTCCACATTTTATTAATGGATGTAGTATATGACAGCATGAAAGGTGTTACTCCTAGCTATCAGGGACTTTGATCTTTAGGAAATGGAGTTTGATATTGTCTTTTCAAATTATTTACAGAGATATTAATAAAAGCCACAGAAAACATGAAATAATACAAACTAAGCTCTCTAGGCTCTCCTTATCTGTGAGCTCAATAGACAGTATAAATATAAATTCTGGATGGTTATATTCAGTCTCCAAGCTTCTTTCTTGTTGGGGATATGCACTGTTTATTCATTTGGAGAGGATGAAAATAGAATCTGTTAAGTCATGCACCATACACATACACAGAACACACACACACACACACACACACACACACACACACACACCACACAGAGAGAGTTTATAACTCTTCTAAAATGAATGTATTTGCTTTACCCATAAAATCAGACACAGCTTTCAGAATGAAAGTTTGGGATCATTTTTCAGTTTCTTGAAAAAAAGTAGAAGCCCATAAGATTTTAAAATGTCTATCAATGTTACCAGTAAAAGAAAAATGTGAAATATAATAAAAACATAATTTTAATGTGTTGAAATACTTTTCTCTAATTTGGGAAGACATTGAGAATGAACGTGGTATAAAGGATTATAGTAAAATAGAAATTTATCAGCTGTTCCTAAAATGGAAGACCTTCAAAGAGGCCATGTGCAGCCTAGAAAGAGTGGGCCTGACTATTTCTGTACTGTTCCATATTATATACCAGTTACAACAAAAAATCACTTGGCAAAACATGCCTCACTATTTGGGAAATAAAACTTCTTTAGAACTAAAGGTCAACCAGTAAAATACAACAATATCAGGCAGGACTTTCTAAATTTCTATGAGAAGACTAATGTGTTTGGAATCCAATGTCATACTTACATGACTAAATCTCCTTTGTTCTTTAGAATCATTTTTTCCCAAAAGAGATTTAACTTGTGGTAATATCCAATTTCCTTTGTAGTATTTAAAAATCATCTAGAGATAATGATAGTATATATGATAAATTTATAGATGAGGCCTGATTGAAAGCAGCTGGTCCACAAAAACAATTCAGTAAGCACAAAGTGGGTGCACAGTCTTAGAAATCTAAAAACATGCTATTGCTAGTAAGTAAAATCCTAAGAATTCAAAATTCAACATTTTTTGTTGTTGATAAGTTAGTTAGGTTGGGGTTATCATATTAGACTAGCAGCCATGGTCAGTATAATGTGGCCTTGTTAAGAGCAGACCTGTAGAACAAAGTGAATTATACTGTATGTATTTTTGGAGACAGAGTCCCATATGAAGCTCAAGGTGGACTGTAACTTGCTAATCAGGCCAAAGTGGTCTCAAACTTACCTTCTGCTTCTGCCTCCTAAATGAGTTCCTAGGCCAGATCTGATTTTTACATTGTATTGCATGAAATTTTACTGTTGTGGGGGAAAAAAAAACTATAGGCAGGTCAAAGCATTATTAAAAAAGAAGGTATGGTGGTGCATTCCTGTAAATTTAGCATGCTGGAGGCTGAGGCAGGAGGATAGCTGTGAATTTGAAGTTTGCTAGGGCTACTAGTAAGACACTGTCTCAAGAAAGAGACAGACAGACAGACAGAAATAAAGGAAGGTAAAGACAAAAAGAGAGATGGGGAAGAAGGAAAGAAGAAAGGAAGAAAAAGAAAGAAAAGACAGACAAAGGGGAAAAACAAAAATTCTTATGGGACATGTCTTTTTAATTAGTCTTATAATGCTTACATTTTCCTTTAAAAATTTTTTTATTTGTGCGCCAAAAGGACACAGAATAAAAAGCCAGTGTCAGGTGCAGGTATTTCCCCTCAAGTTGTTGATGTGTGAGTCACAGAGGCCTCCGAAACAACACAGGCTATTGTCATTGCTTTTGGTCGCACACGGGAACTTGATATTAAGAGTCTATTGCTGAAGACACCACACATTTTGTTCATAGGACATGGAGAAATTAAGCTAGTATTAACCTGGAAACTGCTTCCCTGCTGGCTAGCTTTCATAGAAGTAGAAGGTTATATGAAAGTTGTTGGGGGAGAAAAGCCCATCAACATTTTTACTCAGCAGTGAACTTTCTTAGCTATGACAATAACTGGCCTACCAAGATATGTCCATGGATGCAATACTGCCAAAAATGTTATGTGTGTAACCAATTGCTTTCTGATTGGATGTAAGGCCCACTTCACAGGAGTGGTACTAGTATTCATGTCTCATAGTACAAATCTGGCCAAAACCTGGGGTCAGGAACATCATATAACTGAAGGGGGAACTTACTACTATTAGTATGCCAAAGAGACAGAGTATCAAATTGCCTTCTAGATATTTATCCTAATACCCATCGACTAGCACAATTTTCACCTCATCAGAGAAGCTTCTGTTTGTAGCAAATGATAGGGAATGCAGACACTCACAGCTGGTCAAAGCACAGAGAATAAACATCTGAGTGACATACCTGTGTCACACACCCTCCCCCAAGGCTCGGGGAACATTGCAGAAGGGAGGGCAGAAAGATTGTGAGAGTCAGAAATTGGAGAGGATTAGGGTGAACCAGTGTTTTCTAGACATAACAGGACTAGTGGACTCATGAACTCATAGCAGCTGTAGTTGCCTGCATAAGATCAAGCCAGACAGCATTCCAATATGGAAGGAACACACAAGTCCTGGACCTTAGCTGAGGAGCTACGGACAGTTGATGACTGCTAGAGGGAGGAGGGTCATTTTTCTTTAGGGTAGTGGATACTTGTAGGTTGGCTGTGCTCTAGTGGCTGCAGAGAATTACAAAAAGAAAGAAAAAGAAAATTTAAAGAGGATATGAAGATGGGAGCAGGATATAGGGGAGATCTGGAAAGAGTTGGATGGGGGAAGGGAGTGGATATGGTCAAACTACATCATATACCTGTTATATGCCCATATAAAATTATCAAAGAGTAAACAAAAATATTTTATTTAAAAAATAAAAACTCCCAAATTAATGGATTAAAAAAATCCACAGAATAATGTAGTTTACAAAATTTAAGTGTATAATAAGGATCTTTTTGTTTTGTTCTGTTTTTCGAGACAGGGTTTCTCTGTGGCTGTCCTGGACTCTCTTTGTAGACCAGGCTGGCCTCGAACTTAGAGATCCACCTGCCTCTGCCTCCTGAGTGCTGGGATTAAAGGTGTGCACCTCCACATCCAGCTATAGTAAGGATCTTAAAACTATTAAGATGAGAAGCTTCATAGGAAGTTGTCACCTGTGTGTAAGATTTTAGCTATATAGTACAGGATATCTATACTACAACCAACACACCAAAGGGAACATGGACATAGACTTTTTATTTTTTTTAATGTTTGTTTTTGTTTGTTGGTTTGTTTTTTAGTCTTCCCTCCCTGGCAATGAGACACTTTTCACTGGTGGTACTGTCTTGTAGGCCTGCAGTGTATGAGGAGGCTCTTGGCCCTCATATGACTTCTGAACTGGGGTGAGGGACTGTTATGTAGGGACACTCCACTCCAGAGGAACAGGATGGAAGGGTTAGGGGGTAGAGGGTGGGAGGGCGGGGCTGGGAAGGGGGGAAAGAGGACAATATGATGGAGATGTAACCTGAAGCAACAAATAAATAAATTAAAAAAAGACAAGAAGCTTTATCAAAAGGACAGAAAGATGCTTACTACAATCTAAATCTTTTCTTTATATCCACACATAAGCATAGTTACCACCCCTTATCAAAGAAGCTTCTCTTTACAACAAATGAAGACCATCACAGGAAAACTACAACTGGATACAACGCAGAGATCAACAAATCTTACAGAGCCTAGCCCCAGTGGATATATCTACATGACAGATCCTGCATCTATGGCTCACTGAACATCAAGGAAGCAGAGGTGGAAAGACTGTAAGAGCCAGAAATACCGGGAATGACTGCAAAATGGAAACATGGTTTCATTTACATAATACTAAAATTAAAATAACATTTTTTATTTTATCTTTGGGAAATTCATGCAATACATTTTGTTCATAATTACCCCATACTATTCCCCTTAACTCCTGTAAAATTTACCCCAACTCTCTATCTTCTAATTTTGTGTCTTTACAAAAATATAAACCATCAAGTTCAATTTGTGCTATTCTTATAATCCCAGATGCAGGACTATCCACTGATTTTTGTTGACCTACCATGGGGCACATCCTTAAAGAAAACCAACTCTCTCTAATAATAAACATCTCTTTTATGTAAAGATAATAAATACAATGTGTATGATTATTTATTGCATGCTGTTTAGTAACAGGGTTTGTTGGGTTAGAGTATGACTGTGTTCAGGTTAGATCTGTAAAATATTGGTCATCCAAGCTACTACCACCACTACCTTTGAAACATAATCTTCATTTTTTTCACTTACTCGTGTATATGTACCACATATACACAGATGCATATGTACCACAGCACATGTATGGAGGTCGGAGAACAACTTGTTCTCCTAGGGATGCAACTCAAGTTGTCAGCCTTTGCTGCAAGTGCTAGTCACTAGGCTATCTCACCAGCTGGCCCCTGCAAAATAACCTTAATTCATGGATTTCATTTCTCTTGATTCAGGGTGTGAGAGTGGATGGTGTAGTACATTGAAATTTGTCCATCTGATAATCTCATGAAGCAAGTCTATTCCTATTGTCTTGGAAAGGTCCTACCTGTGATGAGGGGGAATCCAGGAGCTGGGGATACACATAGCTTTACACTTTGCTACTTTCCATCTGAGCTGTTTCTCAACTGTTGTGGAAAGCATTTCTGTATGTTTCAAAGGTGAATCCCTACTTCCCTCTGAGAGAAGCATGCAGAACTGGAGGCCATGTGGGAATGCAGCCACTTTCCCTTTACTCTTGATCCCTTCTTACAGTCATACTTCTACCGTTTTGGTTTAATGAGAGTTTTGACTTGACAAGTCTGGCACAGGATAAAACAATTTTACTCCTGAAAAATCAAAGCTCTCATTGTACTTCTGTAGTGTTGCTTGCAGGGGTGGGAGTGACAAGACGGATGAAGTTAGCAATTAACGAAGATCTAATTCTTTCCTGCCAAGAGGACTCAGGTGTCTAAGATGAGAACATAGCTTAGTTTCCTGGATTCTGTATAAAGGAAAAAAGTACATGCCAACTGGAAAGGTCTTCCAGGTCATCAGCTAATCCTCCCAAGCAGCATATTTTCATATTTTCACTCCATAGAAAGGGACTCTCCTTCTTGTTCTTTTCCTCCTCCTCCTCTTCTTCCTTTTGATGGCCTGATACTGAGGATTGGTTTATGCTCATGCTTTTAAAGGTTTCAGTCTGTGTTCCCTTGGCTCCATTATTCTGGGCCTTTGATGAGGCAAAGCATGATGGTAGAGAGGGCACAGCACACCCATAGTGACCTCCTTCCTAGGGCAGCTAGGCCCTGCCCACCAAACTTTCACCACCTCTTCAAAATATTGCCACCTGCTGGAGATCAAGTTTAGTTTATTTATTTATGTATGTATATGCTGCTCTATCTGCATGTACACCTGCAGGCCAGAAGAGGACATCAAATCCCAGTATAGATGGTTGTGAGTCACCATGTGGTTGCTGGGGATTGAGCTCAGAACCTCTGGAAGAGCAGACAGTGCTCTTAACTGCTGAGCCATCTCTCTAGCCACTGATTTAGCTTTTATGAGAAAGGAAACTTTAAGGTCAGGGAATGATACTTGGAGAGAAACCTACCTGTGTCAGAGAAAGATCAGACAGTGGATACTGAAAGACAGAGGACTGAACAACCTGGGTAGTTTGACATCTTTTCCTTATTTGTCCTTTTACTGTGTGGTTGGCATCCTTTAATAGAAAGTGGTATCAATTTTGAAACTTTTGGACATGGTAAAAGGAATAAGCTGTGAGGTTTTGGTAACTTTAGCAAATTACCTTACCTCTTTGAACCTGGGTTTTCCCACCTGGAATACAAGAACAGTGATTGTACCTGCCTCATAGGATTACTGATGAGATTATGTAATGTGAAAAGCAATAGAAACAGAGCTTAGCATACAGTATGCCAACAGTGCTTATTCTCTATCTTTATTTCCTTCCATAGACTGAAAATACAAATGGATTTTGCATTGTCCAGGCAACTGTGTACATCTTTGAGGCTGAATTATGGAGCCACTCAGCTGGAAGAACTGTTAGCTATCTGTTGTCCTTCCTTAATTTGATGCATGAAGAAATTAAGACCCAAGGGAGGCGAGCACATTTGGAAGAAAAGAAAAAAAAAGCTTTTATAGAAGTAAACAGTGTGAGAGGAAATTTGTAAGGGGACTAGAGTATCTACAATGTCATGTGAGTGATGTGCACATGCAGTTTGGAAGTGCAGGGAGGAAAGAAGAAGATGAGAGGAAAGTCAAGGCTATACAAGAGGCAAATAGCAGAATAGAATGTGCTTTAGTGTTAAAGTCAGGAGTTTGGAGTTTACCTAGACCATTAGTGTCCATTAAAATATAATAGGAGCCACACATGCAATTTAACATGTCGTGGCAGTTAAACTAATAAAAGAAAAAGGAGGAGGCTGGTATATGGCTCAGGAGTAGAGTACATGCTTAGTGCATGAGAGGTCCTGGGTTCCATTCTCAGCACCAAATCAAAAAATGAAAAAAGAAAGTTATATCCAAAATATTATCATTTTAACATGTAATAAATATCAACTATTATCAAGGACATTTAAACATTTTTCTGAACCTGAAGTCATTATGTATTTACAGTAACCACATATTTTAATTTGAAATAGCCACGTCTACAATGATTCAGAAGCACCTGTGGCTGAGGGTGATTGATGTTAGTGAATTTGTGGCACTGCAGAACTGGTATGATATGTGCTTCAAACAAAACGTCTGTTTATGACAGGGAGGGTACACTGAGACAAGAGCCGGCCATTGAGGGCTGCTGTGTGTAGTTGTTTGGATTGTGTGCGGCAAAGGGCTGTACTTCAGTCCATTGTTCCACCCTGATATGACACTGCCAGCACAGGGGAAAAGAAGGTTAGCCCAGAGGTAGTGTTTAGATCCAGATTGTATTATTTTTCTTCACTAGATTGTGTTCCTAGGAATAACAGACTATTGTCTGGGAAACATCATATCTCCTTAGAAATGTAGAGCAAATTCCACTTCTAATTCTTTTTTACTTCAGTCCCAAGGGAAAATTACCTTCAGTTATTCTTGGGACCCCCTCACTCAGAGTTTATGTGCCCAAGATCTGAGGCTTATGCACTAGAGTATTGTCCTGTAAAACATCCCTCCAGCTAATCTCATCAAGTCACTTGCTCACACAGGCTGCTGCTAAGATATTCATAGGTCCCTGAGCAGGTTCTGCCAGTCTGGAAGCACAATGGTTTTTGTTTGGTTGGTTGGTTTTTAAACTTTTGCTAATTGTTCTAACTTCCTAGATTCCCTTCCTCACTGTTGGAGAGGTTTTTTTGACTGCAAACTTGCAAGAACCAGGATAGGAAGGATTTGCCACTCTGGGATGAGACTTTCCCTCATCTCCCTGTTACTGTGGAAATATCTCTTTGAAGCTGGGAAAAATTACTTTCCCTGAATGTCCCTTCTCAGAAATTTCTTCCTTTACTTGCCAACTTTACTTTCATCCTTCCGGGGTTCAAGAGGGCTACTAATAAAACTCAGTAATTGTTGTTGGAAATGTCAGCTCTCTGGTGTGTTAGAAATACTGTGGGAGTCAAGATGGCCAGAAGTAGCTACCTACTTGACAGGAGGGAAATAAAGGAGAAACACACAGACAGAAAAGATACATAAATATGTCATCACTTACTATTGGTACAAACACTTTGATAGAGTTTAGTAATGTTGATTAATGTTGAACATGTATATATCAGAAATGTTTTAGATTAGATATCCAGTATAAATGAGTACTAAAAGACATTTATGTCTAGGGGTCCAATCTAGAAACAAATGTCTGAAATGGATGATATGAAATACATGGAAATGTTAAGTAGAATTGAGAATAAAACAATATGCAACAGCATGATTTAATTTCACAAACCTGTTTACCCTGGAAAGTAGATACTCAAAATCACACAATATCATTCTCTCTATATGTGAAGGTTTTTTAAATGGTAAAATCCAGCTGTGATGTTAAAAGTCAGTGCTGCCGTCACCTATATGGACAATGGAAGGGGTAATGTTTGAGGAAAAGCACAGAGAGATCCTTGGAGGCTGGGAATGTTCTGTTTCTTTACAATGAGTGGCTTCGCTTTGTGATAATAAAATATGTAACTTTGTTCATTTCTGAAAATAGCCAACAAAAGAAAACCAAACATCATCCATCACACCTATTACTTTAGCAATAATACTATTAAGAAAGAATAAAGGACTGAGTAGTTTTAGCTGGTAGAAGGAAGGACAAGAACTCAGACTAGGTGTAAATATTAGAAAGAGTAAGTTTATCGAAGCTTTTCAGTTTCATGAGGTCCCATTTATTGATTGTTGGTCTTAGATCCTGAGCTGTTGGTGTGCAGTTTTGGCTTCTTTGTCAAAAATTAAGTTTTATAAGGCAAAAGATACTGTCATTCGAACAAAACGGCAGCCTACAGATTGTGAAAAAATCTTCACCAACCCCACATCTGACAGAAGGCTAGTATCCAAAATTTACAAAGAACTCAAGAAATTAAATGCTAAGAAACCAAATAATCCAATCAAAAAAGGGGAACAGAGCTAAACAGAGAATTCACAAAGGAGGAATCCCTATTGGCTGAGAGACACTTGAAGAAATGCTCAGCATTCTTAATAATCAGAGAAATGCAACTCAAGACGACTCTGAGATTCCATCTCACACTTGTCAAAATGGCTAAGATCAAAAGCTCAAATGATAGCACATGCTGGCGAAGGGTGTGGAGAAAGGGAAACTCTCCTCCATTGCTGGTGGGAGTACATGCTTGTGCAATCTGGTGATATCTTAGAAATCTTGGAATAGCTCTGCCTCGGGACCCAGCCATACCACTTCTGGATATACATCCAAATGATTCCTCACCAAACCACAAGGAAGTTTCCTCATCTATGTTCATAGCAGCCTTATTTGTAATAGCTAGAAACTGGAAACAACCCAGTTGTCCCTCAACCAAGGAATGGATAAAAAAAACTGTGGTACATCTACACAATGGAATACTACTCAGCTACCAGAAACAACAAAATCATGCAATTTGCACCAAGTGGATGGAACTAGAGAAGCTCATCCTGAGTGAGCTAATCCAGACTCAGAAGGATGCACATGGCATCTATTCACTTATAGTTGGATTTTAGCCATATAGTACAGGACAACTATTCTACAACCAAGGCACCAAAGGGACCAAGTACATAGACTTTGTTTCCTGTCAATGAGACACTTTGCCCTACTGATGCTTCCTTGTAGGCCCCCAGTGTATGAGGATGCTCTTGGCCCTCATATGAAAGCTGAACTGGGGTGGGGGACTGTATGTAGGGACACTCCACTCCAGAGGAGTGGGATAGAAGGGATAGGGGCTAGAGGGTGGGAAGGTGGGACTGGGAGGGGTGGAAAGAGGACCCTGTGAAGGAGATATAACCTGAAGTAATAAATAAATATTAAAAAAAAGAAAGAGTAAGTTAATACCCTGCTTCCAAGACAGCAGGGTAAATGATGGGGATTGACTGGGAGATAGGACATTGGAAGAGGTAAGACTAGATGAATAGGTAATGAATCTGATAGGCACACATCATGGACAATCTAGATTGCCAATTTGAAAGGAGTGAGATATACCTGGAGGATCCTTAGAAAAATGTACTTCCAGGGTGTCTTTGAGAATGATTCTAGAGAGGACTGATACATGCCAGAGGAATTGAGGGAGAAATAACCACGTTGAATGTAAGGGTTGTTATTTCAGGTCTGGGGACCTGTAAAATGAAAAAAAGAAGCTGCCTAGCTTGTGCAAATGCCTTTCTCCTGAATGTGAACCTATTTCTATTGTTATTGCACAAACACAAACACATACACATAGACACATACACACACAAAAAAAATCATTAGAACTTAAACTTTAAAAAAAGGAAGCTGATGGGGGTGTGAAGGGGAAGAGGGTGGGACCGGAGGGGGGGGAATAGGGAGGGGATTGTGAATGAGATGTAACTTGAATTAAAAAAAAATAAATTAAAAAATTCATTAGAAAAACCCTAATATAAAATTTCATTTATAGAAGTGACATGAGTTTTATTTCTGAATAGAATAGAACTTAACTATAAAACTTGCAAGGACTAAAAGTAGCTTTTTCTCCTCAGTTTCCTTCCATCCCTCCCACGTGGCTCAGAGAACCAAATATGGGGGCAAAATGTGTAAGATCAGGAGAGAGTGCGCCTCATGGGGTGGGGGCAGGGGAAAGAAAGGGCTGGGAACTCAACTTATGGCTTTATTTGTAATAGTGGAATACTCCGCCATAACACCACGCCCTCAGCCCAAGTGTAACCTGCCTAAATGGCATGATGAAGATGCTATATGACATATGCTAACTAGTCCTCATGAAGGTAGGACTTAGAACATAGCTACATTCGCTTCCATGGACCCAATGCTCCCAACCGTTTTAAACCGCCATTCTTGCATGATCCTACAATTCTCAAAACCGCAGTAAACTGTCTTTCTAATGACTCAACACTTTCAGAACTCTGCTAAACAACCTTCCTTGTGACCGACCATTGGTTGTGTTGATCACGTGAGAAATGGCAATCATTTCTGCAAATTCATGCAATGTGCTTAAAGCCCAGTACCTGACACATAGTAATTCTCAATAAATGTCTATATGCTGAAGATGTTCTAATGTAAGGTCCTAGTTGGGAGATAATTGAGAAGACTGAAGAAATCACCCTGTCAATCACTGCTGGATATTTGGGTGTTTGTAGCCATAGGAACAATGGCTGCTGTAAACTTATATTATATTATTTTTAATTTTTGGTTGGCAATTGCAAATATCTGGGATGAAGAACATGCTTTGGTTCATTGGCTAATGATACAATAAGATTCATTGGGTATTGGGAACAGAAAAGCTAAAAAACAAGTAAGAAAGCCAGGTGACTGGACTGGGAATTTAACCTAAGGCCTTCTATATGGAACTCAAGAGTTCTCCCAGCCAGGGATCTGGTCTTTCAGATGGCATAATGAAGACTCTAAGGCCCAAGCTAAAGCATACTAGTGAATTCAAGACTGATAACCTAGCTAAACCCATTTCTACAGACCCAAGACTCACAACACTCTCCATCTAGCAAAAAGATAGTAGGTGAAAATGGTTAACAATGGACTGTTTATCTAAAAATATAAGGGGACTTACAGCACTAAGCTTACAGTTTTAAGATAAACAATATATCTAGCCACCCATCCATCCTCCCTACACAGTTCCTAGGTCTCCATTCTGACTTCCAGTTCATTCATTGACTATTCATGACCTCTCCAAACCAGGTTTTAATTTAATCAATCTGTAGATCATAACCTCTCTGCCCACAAAACTCTTTTAAAAAGTGCCAGTACTATAAAAGAGAAAAAAGGATAGGAAATAGTCTAGATGAAAGGAGACTAAAGAGACATGATAAATGCAATACATGGATTTTGGATGGCATAAGAGGGTAGCAACTATGAAAGCTATTATTGAGATATTTAAGAAGATTGCAGATAAATTGTATCTCCTTATTCCTAGAAAATGCACATCACATTGGTGATCATGTTGATGTCTGCTTGAATCTTAAAACAGGTCTGCAAAATTATTTTTCTATGGAATAATTTTTATTGATAATGGTATGGTATTTGTGTGCTAGATAAAGCAAGATGCAAAATATCAGCAGTTGAAGCTGGATGAAGGGTATGGGTACTCGCTGTACTAATCTTAAACTTAGGATTTAATTTCTTCAAAATAAAAAGGGTAATGAAACATTACTTGCAAAAGAGTTTTCAAAATACTCACATCCATGTTGCAGGCTGAATAGAGAGTTTTCTTGGAGTGTGGCAGGCTGAGAGGATGCATTTCATTGTCCCATGATCTCAGGGAAGAAGCACAGCTGGGAGATGTTTGTCTTACATCTTCCTCTGGCTCCTCTGATTCTTGCTATCCTTTAGGACCCAAACTCTGTCATTGGTTCTCTTTGGAAATTTCCTAGTTGGATCTGCTCAGATAGGGAGTAGAAGCATCAAAAAGAGCATTAATGAAGCCAGATCATGGGGTAGTCCTGACAGACAGAGAAAGATAATTGTATAAAACAGAATGAGAAGAAAGGCAAAGTCAGAGGAGTAGGAATGACTCCCCAACTTAGAGAAGGATGGAGAGATGATACACTAAATCTCTCAAGTGCTTCCCAATTGTAGGATACTGAGAGGACTAAAATGAAGTTACCTTTGTTAGTTTAGATGTAGACCATGTGTCTAGACCAGTGATTCTCAACCTTTCCAATGCTGTGACCCTTTAATACATCTCCTCATGTTGTGCTGACCCCCAACCATAACATTACTTTAGTTGTTACTTCATAACTGCAATTTTGCTACTGTTATGAATCATAATGTAAATATATGATACATAGGATATTTGGTATGTGAAGGCCAATGGAGTCATGACCCACAGGTTGAGAACTGCTGCTCTAGACATTTTTCTGGACATATTTCCTCTGCCAGATGGTCTATGCCACAGGCCTGGATGACAAAGACACCTGCAATCTTTGGCAGGAGAATTTCCTTTTCCAAAAGCAAAGTCTCTCAGAGGAAGGTTGGTAGGTCAAGGTATTTGCTTTTGTTTTACTCTTGCTAAGTTCAGGGGCAGGATTTATATTTTCAAGGAAGTGCTGTGTAAAATCACCCTAGGGTCAGAGAAAATACATCCACTTGTCATCTGGATTTGGGGAGAGTATGGAATCTGGAGACTACTGTTCTTGGCATCTAGTGGGAGTGAGAATAGCAAATACTGTCTGGAGGCAAACTTCAGCATCAGGGAAAGAAAAGAAAAACCTTGTACCATCCCCTTGACAATGTGTCTGTCACATCTGGAAGTTTGCAGGAAGACATGAGGGGCACACTTCCTTCCCCTTCTGTACCTGCTTCATAAGCAGTATTGCTCCAGGTGCTAAGAAACCCTTTCTACCATCAGCAAAGCTCATCAAGACTGGCATTGATTTTTAAGAAGGAAAAATAAGGGGGTGGAGAAATGGCTTAGTGGTTAAGGGACTCTTGTAGAGGACCTGAGTTCAGTACCCAGTACCCATACTGGGTGATTCACAACCACCAATAACTTCAGCTCTGGATGTTCCTGGTGCCTCTGGCTTCCTTGGGCACCTGTACTCACACTTTTTTTATGGGAAAAAAGAAAAAATAAACAATTTATTTAAAGTTAAGTATGCCACTGCATTCAATGCACCTTTTTCACAGCAAAGTAAGTCAGCACACCACAATACAAACTCATCTGAAATGTCAGGGTTCAAATCCTTCAAGAGTCTTCTCCTTGATCTTAGGAGTCAGACCCTTTCAGAACATGATATGCAATCTGCTACCACCTGACCTAGCTTTGCTCTCTCTATCTTTCCTTTGCTCACTATTCCAGCAAAAGCTACATGTATGCTCACAAACAAGCCATATTTGATTCACCTCTGAGGTTTTTCGCATACATGTCCTCCACCAACGACTCAAATGTAATATGGGAGATTCAGAATAATTTTGTTTGAGGTAAATTCTAGATAAAAGTAAGCTTCTAATCTCCCTCATCTTTATTTCTTCAGTTGCAAAACATGGCTCCAACAAGGCTGGGATGAAGATACATATTATAAAAGAACTTGTGAAAAGAGACCAACACAGGATTGTACTCCAAATCAGCATGCAGGTCATGCTTGGCTCAACAAACATACGTTATCTGGCTGCCCAGTATGTGGGAACCCTTTGATGTCCATGTATTTCCATCTATTTATAGTCTGCTTGGAAGGCAGACACAAAAGCAGGACTTTAAGAAGAGCGAAACTACTCAAGAATAGGGCTGAATAAGATAGAAGGCAACTTGTGGGTAAGGCAGAGAACCCACAGGTAGGTGTAACCCTGAATTTCTAAAGGCCCAAGGAGGAAAGGAGGCAGCAAAGAATTTACAACCTAGGGCTGCTACTCAATCCCTACTAGCTGTTAAAATGTTTGAGGTACCTAGGTACTGACCCTAAATGCTCCATAACCTTTCCTCTACCTCTACCTTCATCTCCACCATTCTGACTCTTGAGCACACTGTCCTTGTCCTCTCATCAGTGTGTCCATGTTTGTTCTTTACCACATAATAAGCAGTCAAGAACCTGGTGAGCAAATCTTTTTCTGTGCTGTATTTTTAGCAAAACCTCCACTTGTACTTGGGAAGGAGGATACATATACATCCCCTATACTGTGACTATGAAAAACTGTGTCCCAGTGCCTTACGGTAGCTTTCACCTTTGGTGTGAACCAAACCATATGCCTGCAAAAAAGCCTTTTGAACATTCATGCCTAATCCAGTAGGCTGGAATCCTTCAACTGAACTACTCATCTCCTTTTGGAGGTTCCTTATCCTGTGTGGAACTCATCCACTCCAAAACTAAGATGAGATAATGATAGCACCTACTTCATAGGGTTGCTAGAAAGATTAAATGATATCGTACTAGAAAGCACTTAGAAGAATGTCCGGCACATAGTAAAATCTATAAGTATTATTATTACTACCATTTTGTAGTGAAGCTTTAATGGGCCACTTAGGCATTGTTTTCAAACTTTTTTTTACTCTGATTGGTCTTCATAGCATTTCTAGGGAGGTGTATATGAGATATATTGATTAGTATCTCAGTTTTTGAAGTAGAGATGCTAACACTGGGCTATAAAAGTGAGGTAGCTAAGCTTAATGGCAACTTTTCTGATTTACCACCCAGCGCTATTTTTCCATACTAGGGAATATTGAAATTTGCTATTTAATAAACATGTATCAAATTGTTACTGTATGCTAATCATTATACTGGGTACTAAGAGCACAGTAGTAGACAAGTCATGTAGGTTCTTTTGCTCCTGAGGTCAGCATACTAGTGTGAAGAGACAGCCGGTAAGCAACTAAATAATGAAAAGCAGAATGTATCATTTTGGGTGATTAAAAATAAAGCAGGGTGTTGTAAGCAAGATGACATGGTAGTGAAGGAAAAGACTTTCCTGAGGTGAAAACTTTTATGAGAAGGAGTTGACCTGGAGACCTCCTCACTTTAAGGATATAGCTAACATATAGGAGGGAGGTTTCCATAAAGATGAGCATTCAAGAGCCATTCTTGTCTACCACAGACAAAAAGAATGAGATAGGAGGTCTACACATTAAAGGTGGCTCAGAGCCCAGTTAGAGAGATGCAAAAGTGAAGACTTTCTGAAAAAGAGTGGAAAGAAAGGGCTGGGAACAGGGACAGCATTTCTTTCCCCTCTAGGTGTTTATTAAGCTTAAATATGCTTGTGTATGTGGTGGCATTGAACCTCAACCTCATGCATCCTGAGCATAAGTTCTGCCACTAAACTAATATCCTAGCCCTAAACATGCTTTAAACCAACATTTTGAGACCTATTAGATGACAATTCACTAAATTGAAGGGTTCAGGTTTGCTGATTCCTGAGAAATGTATATCTATCTATCTATCTCTGTTCGGTATTTTTCCTATAAAGGTAAGTAAAATATTTCTATCACCTAAAATATCCCCTTGTGCTTTTTGAAGTTACTTCTGGTCAAATGTGCTAAAGAATATGAATCAATTTGTGTCTGTCTGATGGTATTTCATACTTAGACTGGGTGTATGGTGTTTTTAGGCCAGAAGGAAATACAGGCGATATAACCACCTCTCCATATCATATCAGGAGATAAGGGTGACAGGAACTTGTCTTCACTGAAGCTTGGTGTGGCAGCATATACCTTTAATTCTGTCACCTAGGATCTAGAAAAGAAGGGTTGTGATTCAAGACCAGCATGGACTACATAGTGAGACCCTGTCTCAACAAACAAGGAATTAAAGAATTTCTCCAATGTAAAGTTACTATTAATAAATACTTTGAAAATATGAGATTATTCTATAAATTTAAATTGACATTATACAGAGTTTATCGATGTGAATTAGAGAGTATGAGGTTTGAATTAGAGAGTATTAGGCTTGAATTAGAGAGTATTAGGCTTGAATTAGAGAGTATTAAGCTTGACTTAGAGAGCATTGGGCTTGGATTAAAGAGTATTTGGTTTGAGATAGGGAGGATTAGGCTTAAATTAGAGAGTATTAGGCTTGAATTAGAGAATATTAAGCTTGACTTAGCATTGGGCTTGGATTAAAGAGTATTTGGTTTGAGATAGGGAGGATTAGGCTTGAATTAGAGAGTATTAGGCTTGAATTACAGAGTATTAGGCTTGAATTAGAGAGTATTAGGCTTGAATTAGATAGTATTATGCTTGAATTACAGACGATTAGGCTTGAATTTGAGAGTATTGGGTTTGAATTACAGAGTATTAGCCTTGAATTAGAGAGGATTAGGCTTGAATTAGAGAGTGTTAGGTTTATCTATGTGTTGGCTTATAGTGTGCTAAATTGACAATATATGAGGTCAATTTTACTGAATTAGAGAGTACTTTTAACCAATAAGGAGAATAGTTTATTTTTACTCATTAGTTTTTACTTTACTTTTGATTTTTTTCATTCACGTTTTATAGCAGTGTTTCTCAACCTGTGCGTCCCAACCTCTTTTGACAAACCTCTATCTCTAAAAATGTTTCCATTTTGATTCATAACAGTAGCAAAATTACAGTTATGAAGTAGCAACGAAATAATTTTTGGGTTGGGGGTGACCACAACATAAGGAACTGTAATAAAGTGTCAGAGCATTAGGGAGGTTGAGAACAGCTGTTTGACAGATTTTCATTCTTTAATAAGTATAGCTTTGACTAATAGGAAGTCAGTATATTTTAAGAACATAGAACTTCACCCGAGGTAAATCTGGATCTATCAATTGCCACTTACTGGCAGACCTTGTGAGAGGCAATTGAATCCATACCTCTGATTTCTCATCCATAAAAATGCAGTTCATATGAAACATCACGATGTTTTCTGAAAGAATTAAAGCACCCAGTGCCTAGAACACCTCTTTAAAAACCAGGAGTCTATTTTTACTACTGTATATAGACTTTGATGCTTTTTCTAGCAGGGTGACTAGATTATTTTAGATTTATTTGGTGCTCTGACACCTCAGTGCACTGTGGGGGAACTATTAAGCATTTTTACATGTTTCAGTAACTGTGGAGGAAGTAGCTGGGATGGTTTCAGTTGGTGATAAATTCTTGCAGTTTGCCAATGTCTTCTGTCATGTCCATTTGCAAACCTCTTTGGGGTTTTGATTTCATGGATATACCAAAGTAACGTTTGCAACAGTTGCAGTTTAATTCATCATTTTTCTTTACTTATTTTTCTTCTGCCATTAATGGAACTATGTTAACGGAGAAGTGCAACAAGAGCAATGGATTTCTTTTTTACTGTGTGTGTGTGTGTGTGTGTGTGTGTGTGTGTGTGTGTGTGTGCCCAAGCACATGCACGGGTGCTGTTGTGGACAACTTACAGGGAGTAAATTCTTGTTTTTCACCCTGTGAGTTTTGGGGATTGAAGTCAGGTCATCAGGCTTGGTAACACACAATTTTCCCTCAAGCCATCTCACTGGACCAGATTTGTAGTTTTTAGCAAGAAACTGTCTAAGAGCTTTTGTTGGGAAAGATATGCTACTATCAAGTTAAGCCAGAGAGAAAGCACTACCTCACCACTCACTCCTTGGGTTTTTAAGGCTTAAGTGAAATCATGCGAGGCAAGATATGTCCACTGGTACGATAGTGCCAACATTGTTTATGGATTTGAGGCCTGTTCCTATAAACATGGTCAAAAACCATGGCTAAGGAAAACATAGACTCTAGAAAAGAAACTATTGGCCTTGTTTTTCTAACTGTTCACTTTGATAAACTGCTTTATAAATATTTATGTAGATTTGCACTGCTGTCAGCCTTGATTTGAGAAACTTCTTGCAGTGGGTAGTGGCTAATATAGACTCATAATTGTTCAAAGTACTAAGAATAAGCAACTATGGGTGCTCAGTTATAGTCTAGTATCTATACCAACCCTCCCACCTAAGACTCAAGGAATAGCATGGAAAAATTGGAAGAGGAAG
>CAJQZJ010032807.1:6873458-6885706 GCA_907164525.1 Lophiomys imhausi
CCCCTCTCAGGCCCCCTCTCAACCTCTCTTTCTTAGGACCCTCCCCCTCTCAGGTCCCCTCTCAGCCCCTCCATCTTAGGCTCCTCCCCTGTCAGGCCCCTCCCTTCTCGGGCACCACCCTCCTCTTAGACTCCTCCCCCTCCCTCTTTGCAGGCTCCTCTTTCCATTCACACTCCTCCTCCTACCAGTTGATTTATATCACTCATCACTCTGCCCCTCCTTTAATTGACTCCTGTATGATGTAGATTTATGTAAGGTCCCTGAAAGCATTTACTGACCTTGGAGGCTTAGAGAAGCCACATATCAGCTTCCAAGAGTTTATCTTGGGCTCCAGCATATATACCCATACAGAAAAACTTTCTACTCTTTGGAGTCAGTTTGTATCTTACCACTTTTCGTTCCTGATCTTGTTGTCCTTTTGGGCTGTAAAGATCTACCTTGCACATGCCCCTTCGGCTGTGTAACCAGTCAATATCGTCAGACATCTGCAGAAAGAAGCAAAAGAAATATGAAGTTCTTTTATGTGATTTGTAAAATGAAGTCAGTTTAAATTAAACTCTTGAGGGGGCCAGAGACCCATCTATGATTCATAGAGGTTGAGGCTAAGAACCATAGAGAAGATGGATATGAAAATGGGGAATGATACTTGAAATGTTTGTAGTTGAGGCACAGGGTCAATAACTTTTGTTAAAATAATGTGAACTCCTTTCATTTAGACTTACTATACTAAGTATTTTGAACCATGGTAATTTCATGTTGACTTGAGAAGACACCAGCAGGAAAAGTGGTGCCCAAGGAATCAAATTTAAGTCTAGAGACTAGGGGTTATATCTAGTAATTTATATCTATCTAACTAGCTATTTCACAAAGTATTCCAAGAAAACTGTTAACAGCCTTACATGAAGAATCAAAAGATAAATGTCTTAGAGAAGTGATACCAGGTTCTGAAACAATCAAATTTATTCATTTATTTTTAGAAAGGAGAAACTTGCTGCCAACTCCCTGTAGTTCTACTTTCCCAACCCAGCCTAGAGCTGAAAGTACAAAGACAACTGAAGAAGTTAGTGATAAAATTTTGCTGTTAAGACCAGTTAACAACTTAGTAGGCTTGTATTTTGTTGTCTGGTCCTTGAATTGGATTTTTCTCTAGACTTTAACAAGACAAATTTCTTCTCCTAAATACTAGAGGACTGTGGAATTACTTTTTACATACATGCACACATATTTCTTTTCCTTCAGCTTCACCAGATTATTAGCTCCCTCCCTCCTCTTGCCGTCTTGGTATTTCTGGATTCTTCTCTTCTTCCCTTCATCCTTTCTTTACCTTCCCTCCACCCCCCTTCTTCCCTCATCCATCCTCCCTCCCTCCTGTCTCTCTTGTCCTCCATTTCCCTCCCTCCCTCCTCCCAACTCCATCTTTCCATCCTTACTCCATTCCCTATCCCTTGTTCCTTCCTCTATCCCTACTCTGGAGTTCTCCCTCTCCCTCTCCTCCCTCCCTTCCTCCCTAACCTCCTCATTCCTCCTCTGTCCCTCACTCTATCTCCCTCTCCATCCTCCCCTCCCCCTCCTCCCCCTCCTTCCCCTCCCCCTCCTCCCACCCACCTCACTTTTTATAAACAAGTCTAGTGACTATCTTCTTATAAATTACCTTGACCACTTACCAAGGATTTGGGGATGTTTCCAATTAAGAATTTTTACAAAACTTTGAAAAACTCATAGAAAAAGGGTCACTACACCCTCAGATAAGAGGTTTCTTTTTTGAAGAGCTAGTGAACACTACTATTTTCAAATATGTCAGAAGCTAAGAGATTCCCTTGTGAGACTTGAATTTTAAAATCCTGTAAAAATTAAGATGTATAAACTCATTACCTTGATGATGGAGTTGATTTGGACCTTTGGCTGATTGTGTGCCACCCAGAAGGGTGATATGCCCCTTTAGATGGAAGTGGGCAGTGCCAAGTTCTTAGGCACTTGAAGCTGGCTGCCACCCTGGTCAGCTGTTGGACCAGACTGATGAGCCAAACTGTCTCCTGCTGGCTCTAGCCCTGGGGTATGACAAGGATCCTTGTTGGGTCACAATACCTGTTGCTGTAGCAACCTGAGCAAAGGCCTGGGACACTTGGGAAACTCAGTAACTTTTCATATCCAAAGTAGGCCAAGCTGCCTGCTATAGGACAAATTGTCGCTCTGTCTCAGAGGGGACATGCATTTCACAATTCACAACCTCTCAGTATCAAGCATCTCATTCCTTTTCCTATTAGACTTTGAGACTAGTCTAATCACATTCACTACTATTTTGGTGGGGGATTATAGTTTACACATATGGAATTACTCCTAGTCTTTGCAAATGGAAATGTTTTCCCAGTTTAGTTTACTTCTCTTTGAATTTCCCACTACACCACCAGAGTTATGTGGCAAAAGATGCTTAGATTTATGTTGAAAGATCAATTTTGACCATAGTTAAAACTTCTTAGTTATCAAAAATAAAATGATTAAAAACTAGAGACTGCTTAGCCACTAATAAGACATCTCCCGTAGTAGCAAAAAAGAAGTCAGAAGATGTTTCTACCTTTGTAATATCACAGATGGAAATCATTTGGGACCTTTGGATGGTTTCTTTTGGAGATTTTGGATGCTGCAATGACTTTTCCAGGCTGCCTCAAGAAGTTAGGTCTTTCCTCAACCCTCCATACTCTCCTAAAGCTTTACTTGCCAGCTGGTACTAGAACTTAAAATTCATGACATCACAGTTTCTATAGAGAACAGTGACAAGATAAAATGGTGGGCTTTATTATTAGATTCTGGGTGATCTAAGTGCTCTAGGAAACTCTGATATGCACCATTATATCTTCAAGCCATGAAAAAGACTTAAGCCCCAATTATTGTTACCCATTTTGGCAAATGATCACTGCTGCATACAGTATGTTTTAGAGAATTTTTCATTATCGATTTAGATGCCTCCTGTTTAAACCAGTTTAAAAACATTAGCACACACCAAAGGGCTGTCATCTGTGTCCAAATCATACTTTATTTTACTTTGTCCTTTGTCTCTTCTTTCACCAATTGAATGTGAATGAACTTAACTGAACTCAAAATCATTTGAAATGTTCCCCTAGATAATGTAATTTCATATTAGGGTCATAGATTCACTTTCTTGTTGTCGAATGACTTTTCCTGAAATTCAGAAGAAGCAAATTTCTGTTTATCCCAGATAGGACACCTATGACAGATCAAAGAAATGATTTTGCCAAAGTCTAGTTCAGCGAACCAATGAGTTTATTAGAGTTACATACAGGAACATATGAAAGGTCCCTGGCCAGCTCAAGTGTGATGAGCATGGCTCTGACAGGCCTTGCCCTTCTCCCCTATTCCTTTTGCCTTGCTAAAGACTGTTAGATTACATTCCTAAAGCTAGTCACCAAGGTCTGTTCACTTATTTGGTCATTTCCTCCTCCCGTGGCTGACTACCAAGGTCCAACAATCAAAGAATTAGAAGTCCAGCAATCAAAAGCCGCCTTTGGCTCACCTAGTTAATGTGCCTAATTAAAATTAAACACTTCAAAAAAATAAAATTAAATTAAACACCTCATCCTAACATGAGGATTCCCTTTGCACTTTTATTTATGTTTTTCCTTTTTAAAAAATACTTATGGTGGCACATGCCTTTAATCCCAGCATTGGGGAGACAGAGGCAGGCAGATCTCTGTCAGTTCGAGGCCAGCCTGGTCTACAAAGCAACTCCAGAACAGCCAGGGCTGTTACACAGATACACTCTGTCTCGAAAAACCATATATATATATATATATATATATATATATATATATATATATATAATCATTATTATTACTTCAAGTTACACCTCCATCACAGTGTCCTCTTTCCACCCCTCCCAGTCCCACCCTCACACCCTCTACCCCCTATCCCTTTGTACTTTTATAAACTGACATTATCTTATGTGCCATGTCTATCTCCTCTCTATCCAGCAGCAGTCCTTTGTCCCTCTGGGACAAATACCCCTGCCCCCCTTTCCCTTGTTCCCTTCCCCTTCTCCCTCATCCTCTATGTCCTGTGTTTGTCTCTCATTCCATGCCCTCTGTCTCTCTGGGACAAATAAATTCCCTTTGTGCTGAGAACCTGGTCTTGGTGGTCTTGAGCTGACACCTTTCCTAACAACATAGAAAAGAGGTTTCTTATAGGACCATAGATGACTACTTACCCCATCACGAGTTATGACTAATGTATACTGTGTTCCTGGAGCACCCTGAACAATTTGGGGACATGTTGATCACTTAGACAGTATCCTCTTCTCAGCAATTGTGTCCTGATTATTCAATCTTGGAGGAGAATCTTTAGAAATTTTGTAACTTTCATGATATTTCCTGAGGCTTCTAAGTTTTGTTAGCATGTTGGGTCATATCAGCTTCTCTCCTCTCTCCAGGAGGGAATGTTTCAATGTGGAGAAAAGAGATTCCTTCCTCTAATTTTTTTAATATTCGTTATACCTCCTATTTTTTTCTGAATCTTGGAGGGGTTGATATAGATGTCTGACTCCCTTTTCCCATTTTTGTCTGAGAATTGGACACAATAGTCAGCAACAGTCACTTAATTTCAGGAACTTAACTGATTATGAATCTCTGTAAGACATAGCCTATTTCAAAACAAGTAAATTTCTCTCTATAGCAGACTAAACCTGACATCAGTAGTAATACTATGGTACTTGGAAGTAGCTTTTTCAGCCTACATGTGGTATATTTGTTTAACATCTTAACTGCTGTTTTCATTATCTTTCCAAATGTTTCTACAGATGTGTGAGACATTCAAGGGCTAGCAGCATATAATGAAACATTTTTGCAGAGGGTGATTAGAACAGCTAAAGGGCCATCATTGACCATTTCATGTAAATGCTAATTGGAATTGTACAGCTAAAAGAGTACTAAAAGGAGCTGTTCAAAATGTCAGATACAGCATGAAGAGATCCTGTGTTGGTTAGATTTTCACGGCTTGATATAATTCTAGCCATATTTGGGAAAAAGAAGATTCAATCAAGAAATTGCTGCCGATAAAGAAGCCAAAAACATACAATGGAAAAAGGAAAGCATCTTCAATAAATGGTACTGGTCTAACTGGATGTCAACATGTAGAAGAATGCAAATAGATCCATACCTATCACCCTGTACAAAACTTAAGTCTAAGTGGATCAAGGACCTCGACATAAATCCAGACACACTAACATTAATAGAAGAGAAAGTGGGGAAAAGCCTTGAAATCATTGGCACTGGTAGCAACTTCCTGAATAGAACACCAATAGCTCAGGCACTAAAACAAACAATCAATAAATGGGGCCTTAAAAAATTGAAAAGCTTCTGTAAGGCAAAGGACACTGTCCATAGAACAAAACAGCAGCCTACAGACTGGGAAAGGATCTTCCCTAACCCAACATCTGACAGAGGGCTAATATCCAAAATATATAAAGAACTGAAGAAATTAAACACCAAAAAATCAAATAACCCCATCAATAAATGGGTTACAGAGCTAAACCGAGAATTCACAGAAGAGGAATCTCTAAAGGCTGAGAGGCATTTGAGGAAATGTTCACCATCTTTGGTTATCAGGGAAATGCAACTTAAAACAACTCTGAGATTCCATCTCACACCTGTCAGAATGGCTAAGGTCAAAAACTCAAATGATAGCACATGCTGGCGAGGATGTGGAGAAAGGGGAACACTCCCCCATTGCTGGTGGGACTGCAAACTTGTGCAACCACTTTGGAAATCAATCTGGAGATAACTTAGAAAATTGGGAATAAATCTACCTCAAGACCCAGCCATACCCCTCTTGGGCATATATCCAAAGGATTTGAAACGAAACCACAAGGACATTGCCTCAACAATGTTCATAGCAGCTTTATTTGTAATAGCCAGAAACTGGAAACAACCCAGATGTCCTTCAACTGAAGAATGGATAAAAAAAACTGTGGTACATTTACACAATGGAATACTACACAGCTATCAGAAATGAGGAAATGATGCAATTCGAAACCAAATGGATGGAACTAGAAAAGCTCATCTTAAGTGAGCTGACGCAGTCCCAGAAAGATAAACATGGTATGTATTCCCTTACAAATGGATATTAACCATACATCAGAGGATAACTATCCTACAACCCACACACCCAAATAGATAGGAACCTAGCATATCTATCCTAGGAAAAATTCTACCCACCAGTGAGTCATGGAATCTGCTGCAGGATATTGGAACCACACACCCTAAGAAGGTGTGCCTTATCAAGCTCCAGTACAAGTGGAAGCTCTTGGGCCTCACATGACGCAAGATCTGAGGGGGTATGATATGTGAGGGCCCACCTCATTTGAGGAGAAGGAGAGTACCAAGTAGAGGAACAAGGAGGGAGGGAGGGAGGGAAGGAGAGAGGAAGGGAGGGGCCAAGAGGCGAGGAGGGAGGAAACTATGTTCTAGAAGTAAATAATACTTATTTAAGAAAAGAGTTAATAAGCTTAAAAATATAATAAAAATACAATATAAAATATAATAAAATACAATAAAAAATACAATATAATAAAATACAATATATAAAAATACAATATGTAATTTACCAAAGTTATAATTGCCTTACTGGCATGAAAGGAAAATGGCCTTAATTTCAGATTAGAATGTTAGACTGAAGGTGGCTACAGAGATTACACAAACTTGATAGCAGCTTAAAAGTTTTTTTGTTTGTAGAGGTATAGGCTATTTCCATGGTTTGGCATTAAATAGCAGGTAACAGGTTTAAAACACTGTAAATAAATTAAAGGTGACAGCTGTTCAACCTGGTTTTACAAACCCCCAAGAGTTGAAAAAAACTTAGAGCTAAGGTAAAATAATGCATGGGGTTAGCCCATGTCTTTACCTCCAGTAGAGACAGGAGGATCACTATAGAGTTAGTTGTCTTATAAATTCTAGAGTTACAAGAAACAGGGTGGTGATGGTGCACACCCTTAGTCCCATCATTGGGGAAGAATAAACCCTTAATCCCAACACAGTAGAGACAGAAAAAGGCAGATCTCAGAGCTCAAGGTCAGCCTGATACAAAACAAGCTCTAAACAGAGAAAAACTTTGATCCAGGGGTGGAGGAGCAATCTTTAATCCAATCACTTGGGAACCACATGTCTTTGATCCCAAAACTTAGAATTCAGAGACAGGCACATAGGATTTGGAAAGATTTAAGTTTAAAAGCTACTTACAAAAGGCAGGCTGCAATTCAAACAAATTGTCCTTTGAGATCTCAAAATATATACACTAAAGGTTTGTTTAGCTCCAAAATATCAAAATAATTTCTTCTTTAATCCGGATCGAAAGGTAATACTTTATATATTGTCAAAAAACCAAATTTGCTCCAGGAAAAATGTTACCTGACCCCCCCCCCAAAAAAAAAAGGTAATTGTCCCAGAGTTAGGATTAGGGCAGGGCTCTGTTCTTATCTTTCCAGGAGATTTAAAGCATCCATTCAAGGAATCCAGGGACAACTGGACAACAGAAACCTCAGCAGAAAACAGATCAGACACCAAAGAAGACGAGTGGCCCAGATGATCCAGCCTTGAAGACTTCTTCAATAGTAGTTTTCTCAAAAGTCTACAACCACAACAACTCAAAATCACTAAGATCGTTCAACTCCACAGACTACTCCAGCCAGATCTCCAGTAAAGCTCTGAAGATCAGCTTCTGTCTATGAACATCTTAGGACATCTAAATAGCTGAGCACAAAAGGACTGAACATCAAATGATTCTATTAACATTTTTAACCATTTTTCCATTCTTATTTGTGCCCCAAACAGGCTTACTACGTCCCAAATCAGCAGGAAGTCATTTTAAGAGAACAACGTCCTATCCCCAGAAGTTGGGGAGGGTGTTCCCCCACCCTTTGGTTATTTGACAGATAATAGAAAAATTTGTTATTTAGGGGGAAAGACTACAAGCTGTTAAATGGTCTTGTTAAATGGGTTTTGGAGGTTAGACCCAGGGACTTCTCTCTTTTTCTTTTCTGTATCCTTCTTTCTCTCCTATATAGGAGTGAACAGACTTGAGAAAAATGGGACATAGACATAGTATAGGAAAGATAAAGAAAAAAGGACAGATTATTGAATATGGCCTTATACCTTTGTATATTGATACAAAATTAATATTATATTTGGCTAAATTGGTATTGATCATTGTATATTCATGCAAATTAAGATGGTATTGGGCTACATCGGTATTGATCTTTGTATATTGATACAAAATTAAGATTATATTTGGCCACATTGTTACTGATATTTGTATATTGATACAAAATTAAGAGTAACGCTTCTTAAAGGTATTGTTCCTAGTAATGCTTAAAAATGAAATGTAAAGTTTTGGCCTCTTGCTACCAACTGTCATAAACTGTTTAGGATAATTAAGAAACGGAAACTAATAGTCATGCAAACGTGTCATTTTGTTAGTTACTATGACAGTCTATCACAGTTATTTTCTAAGCTACTCAGAAATCAAGTTGCTAAGAGACAAGCAATATTTGCTTATCTAAATATAAGAGATAGATAGGGCATCTTCAAAAACCTCAAGAGATCTGCAGATCCAAAGATGTTTTCTTAACTTAAGATTTTTTGATATCGAGACATGTCAGCTCCTGACAGCACCCCCTATTCTACTCCAAGTAGAAGATGAGCATCGAAGAATCTACAGTGGGAGATGATTGAATTGGTGTTAAGCTTTCTCTTGGCCAGAAAAAACCCTTGCTTCAACTGTAGACAGACTTCTGTCCAAAAAGGACAAAACTTGGAAGCAAATAAGTCGACAGCCTAGCTCTGCCAAGACAGGGTAGGTAAGTCCTTCATAATTCCTGCTCTACAATCAATGTCTGTCAGTGAAATGGGGCCAAATGGCTGAAGATTGATGCTGTAATGTATGGAGAGAAAATGGGAACTGTCCAGGCAGCCACTGGTATGTCATTTTTTAGTTTTGGAAGCTGCAGGCCCTGCACTTCCTATATAATCAGATATATTTATCCCTCTCAGGTCTCTGAGGTGGTTGAAGAATAGATAGCTAGAGTCTCATAGTTAAATTTTGAGTTGTTTAGGAATCAAGAGGGTGTTCTGGATCTAAGAAGATATTTTTTAAATTGTGAGGCAAGTTAGTATGAAAGCCGAGTTGGATATAGAACTTTAAACTCATGGAGATGGTTAGATAGTAGAATGTTAAAGTCAGGTGCCAAATACATATGAAGTGGACATTGGGAATGTATGCTAAGCCATATAACTCTTATAATTGTGGCCTATTTATTTCTGTTGTTTTGTATTGTATTTATAGTTACAAGAAAAATAACCATTTTTTGTACTGAAAGGGAGAGCTGTTGGGGGGAAAAAGAAATACCTTAAACTAAAAAAAAAAAGAAGGAAAGAGGATGGGGGGTTGAGGGGGTGGAGGGTGGAAGGGTGGGACTGGAGGGGGGAGTAGGGAGGGGATTGTGATTGAGATGTAACTTGAAGAAATAAAAAATAAATTATTAAAAAAAAAGAAATTGCTGCCATCAAATCAGCCTAGAGGCATGAATATGCCTTAGTCACTGTTCTATTGCTGTGGAGAGACACCATGATCATGACAACTTCTAAAGGAAAGCATTGAATGGCGAGCTTGCTTTCAGTTTCACAGGGCTATTCTTTGACCACGATTGTGGGGAGTGTGGCAGCAGGCATGGCACTAGAGCAGCAGCTGAAAGCTTATATTTTATCAGAAAGTTGAAGGCAGAGGTGGGGGAGTAAAGGAGGGAAGGAGGGAGGGAGGGAGAGAGGGAGGGAGGGAGAGAGAGAGACTGGACCTGGCATGGCCTTTTGAAACTTCAAGCCTACCCCAAGTGACATATTTTCTCAAACAAAGGCACACCTTCTAGTCCTTTCTTAACGGTTCACCTACTGTCAACCAAACATTCTGATATATGAGCCTATGGGGGCCATTCTCATTCAAAATCCCACAACAAGTCTATGATTTTAATGATTATCTTGATTAATAATTGATGTGAGAGGGCCTACCATGGGTGGTTCTACTCCTGGGCAGGTGGTCCTGGGACATAGAAGAAAGGTAGCTGAATATGAGCCTGCAAAGGAAGCCAATAAGCTCTATTCTTTCATGGCTTCTGTTTCAATTCCTGCCTCCAAAGAAGCCTTGGCTTCTTTCAGTAATGGGATGTATAAGCCAAATGGGACCCTTTCTTCCCAAATTGATTTTGGTAATCATCTTTATCACAGCAGATGGAAAGCAAACTAGAACATATCCCACCACTTTTATCAATTATTTTGTCAAAAAGTAATCTTGGGTGCAGTATCATGGATAGAAGACACTATCATATAGCCATCTATAATTCAATCATTTTCTGTGAACTGCCCAGTCTCCTGGTCCTGGGCCTGTTACTGTTGCCATAGATCTCCTATACATTTGCCTACCATTAATATAATCAGAATGAGAATTAAAGGCCCAGCCAAATGGTGATAGCACAATAACTAGCCGGGGGACAAAGAGAACCAAGACTAGTGGCAGTTATTTATTTGACTAATAATCTTTGTCTCTTTTTCTTTTTGAGGTTTTCCCAAACATGTCAAGATTTTTTATATTACTCCTGATCAATAAGCATAGAAACAACATGTTTCTCCTAAAGTCATAGTTTTCTTTGTCTCATGAGAAATCTAAGCCTCCTCAATTTTGTAGGACCATTTCTGGAAGGGAATCTAACTCTTGTTTTAATTCAGAAATGGAAACTTTTAATAATATTAGGTCTGATGAACTTGTCTACTTAGTTTAGAAAGCATCAAAAGAGGCATATTTACTGAAACCGTTAGTACATACACACCAAGTAGTCTCAGTGGCTCAGTAATATTGCTCTTATCTAGATGAATTAACCCATAAGACAGAATAACAGGCAACAGAATAAGGGGAAGTACCCAGAGTAAAGGTTTTGGATATTAGACAGTTTTAGTTCATTATAATTCCTCTAACTTTAATTTATGCTGTCCCTAATCTCAATTTTTTCACTTAATGGGCTAACAGTACAGGATCTGAGTGTCTAGTCCCCAGGACATACATAGAATTGCAAACTCTGTATTCCTGTCTCAAAAGATAAATTCCTATATGTTCCCTTTTCTCCATACAACTAGACTTTTTAAAGTAGACTTCTGCAATAAAGGTCAACATAGAATATAGATTGGTGGTTTATAGTCACACTAGCTAATACCTTTCCTATATCTGTCTCCCCCAGTTTCCAGCCCAGGCCCGAGTGCAGTGGAGTTTGGACCATGACCAGTCCATATGTATTCATACCCATAGTGCAAAACAGAAGACTCAGGAGGAGGTAGAAGAACAGAGAGTGGAAGGACCCTGGGGCCTGATGAAACCTTAATTTAATGGATTCATAGTCCAGAGACAGTCTATTTGGCAACAGCATCTGTGGCTTCTGCTCTCTTGATCTGGGTATGGTGGATTCATGGTGTAATGCCAGCTACCTTCATAGCCACAGGAGTGGAGTGGAGATAATTGCCTTGTAGGATCTTTTCCAAGACAGTTCCTGTGTCCCTTGGTTACCTTTTTGACCCAGACAGTATCACTGAACTCAAGCAAGGGGAAATTGATGGTGGACTCAGAGGTCGGATGGGTCTCTCGGATACATCAATGAATAGCTTGTATGGAGAACTGGAGGGCATGTGGTGACTCGGGAAAGGAATGGTTGGAGAGTTCTGCCAACTTCTGGTCTCTGAGACTGGCAAGCAGTAGGGGAGGTCTTCCAATTATAGTCTCAAGGGTATAAATCTGTCCGAAAATGGGGTACAGCAGGCTGAAGCTAAGTAAAGGAAGGCAATCTATTCGCCCTTCGTTTGACTCTAATGAGAGTTTTCTTCAAGTCTCTTTTAACATCCTGCTTATTTTTTTCTACCTGGCCAGAACTCCAAAGTCTATATGCACAATGAAGTTTTTAATCTATGTCTAAAGGTTTAACTGTTAACTGAGAGGTTTTAGCTATAAAAAGCCAGGCCATTGTTGGACCCCATTGTTAGGGAGAGGCCAAATCGTTGGACCAGTTGGTTCCTGGAGGGGCTTCTTAGTTACTATTTGAGCAGCTTCAGTCTGGGTGGGAACACTTCTTTCCACCAAGAAAAGGTATCTTAAAAACTAGCTAATACTTTTATCCTCCCCCAGCAGGCTAGATCTTGATTAAAGTCAGTTTT
>CAJQZJ010032812.1:0-28331 GCA_907164525.1 Lophiomys imhausi
AAAAAAAATTATGTCCTTGTTCCTTTTGATGTGTTGGTTGTAGTACAGATATCCTGTACGATCTAGTTAAAATCCTACTATAAGTGAATAGATGCCATGTGCATCCTTCTGAGACTGGGTTAGCTCACTCAGGATGAGCTCCTCTAGATCCATCCATTTGGTTGCAATGGATTAAAAAATTGTGGTACATCTATACAATGGAATATTACTCAGCTATCAGAAACAATGAAATCATGCAATTTGCAACCAAATGGATAGTAATATTTCTTCTCACGGCTTTTGTCACCCTTTTTTATACCACTTTCTCACTCTAGGAGTGACATTCAGGATAACTCTTAAATATACTACTTCCATTCAGACTCTTGCCTCATGACCTAGGAGAACCAAATTAAGATAGAGACACTAGACTACAGCCTAAGAATATTCTCATTCTGAGTCTTGTCAATCAGATGACAAAAGACCCTACTTCAGTGGTGACAAGAGAGTACACATTGAATACCTCAAATGTGAATCTTCCCATCAGTGATGAACTGGAATGAAGAGAAGGTTTTGCAATATTATTGGTAGCTCTTAAATATGGTAACATGGTAATTATGAAGACCATGGGATTGATCATTGATAAATATCGTCATTAGACTTAAGCTTGTTTTCAGCTGCCACCAACTAAGGGCTCAGTGTGACTGCAGGAAGACCTCTAATGACTTTCATGGAGAACACAGTTCCTGCAGAGGAGGGAAAAATCAGCTGGAGGGTAGGCATGAGGCTATGAGAGAGGACAAGCTTCAAAGACTTAATTCTCAACTCTGGAATGTTTTTCAAATTAAAGATAAAACAATTTAGTTTTTGATAAAGACTGTGACCCTGAGACCTGGCTGTGGTCTCCCTAGCTTTGGTCCATTTCATCCCCCCTGGAGGTGTATACTTTTCTTTTCCTTTTTTTTTTAAGTGTGTGTGTGTGTGTGTGTGTGTGTGTGTGTGTGTGTGTGTTTGTACAGCTGTGTTTGAGTGTGCTTGTAGAGGTAACAGGTCAACTTCTAGTGTTGCCCCTGAGAAGTGGTTGACAGTTCATTGTTTTTTGGGGTGGGGGTGGATAGGGCTCCTACTGGCCCAGAGCTTGCTAAGTAGGCTAGGTAGGCTGGCCAGGGATCCACAAGTTTCTACCTCCCAGGTGCTGAGACTAACAGCCCATACCATTATGTCTTTTTTTTTTTTATGGGTGGTGTGGATCAAATTCAGCTTCTCATACTTGTCTGGCAAGCATTTTACTAACTGAAACACATGTTCAGCCTAGAAATGCACGCTTTCTTAATCATCAGTCTCTGCTTCTACAGTTATCTGTGTGTCCTTATTCAATTTATTGTTCCTTGATGGAAGAATTTGGAAATACCAGTGGGCCCTACCAAACTCAGACCTCTGTCCACAACAGTAGCATGACAGAGTCCTTTAGAAATATGAGGTAGCCTCGCTAATGGAGACACCTTGTAAAGTGACAATGAAGCAAATGAGAGAATGTAAATTAGCCAGTGAGGAGGTTGCCCATCCAGAATCAAGATAAGATCTTTCAGGTACAGAAGCAGAAAGCCCTCATGGGACAAAACCCATCTTAGACAAGCTTTGTGACTCCCTTACTGTCTTTCTGTCTTTATTATATTCAACAGAAATATATGAGAGTCTGCCTAGTAATTTAGGAATGGGTGACAGGTTTAGAGGAATAGAGAAAGAACCAGACTATTTCACTCCATACTCCAAGCTTTCTGTCAAAAATAACCCCAGTTGGGATGTGTTTTTAAAATTGTTATTTATTATACTACTAGCTTCAAAATGGAGACCTATCCTTGAAATAAAAGTTAACTGCAAAGTCGTCATGCCTATCAACTTTTCATCCAATAGCTGAGAAAATATTTCTACATAATTTGTCAGACATACTGGTGACACCAAGCTCTATTTGATGATGCTAAAAACAAGGAAACCATTAGGATTTACTCCTTGTTTCTACAAGTGAATACAGGGATATTTACCTTATACAGATGGACTCAGCTGAAGGAATTATGGTTACTGGCTGCAATGTATGTAAACCACTTAATGTCACTGTGTTCTGTCAATAGTTCATCATATATCAGCCACAATATCTATGAACCAAACCAAGTGTTCTGTTTTGCTATGTACTTTTATATTACAGAAAATCTTTTACAGGGTCTAAGAATATAACCTGGTGTTAAAGGACTTGCCTAGCAAGGATAAGGCCCTGACTTCAATCAGCATGCCATATTGAAAAAGAAGAGGGAGGTTACGAGGTCCAAAGCTACACTAAATCCCAGGAAGCTCACTTCCCTTTTCTTAGCATGGACTTTCATTTTAACGGCCGAAAATAAATTGTGTTAGAATTATTTGTTCTCAAAACCATCTTGATTGATTAACTTTTCCCACCCTTTTGTTCCAGATGGATTTTTTAGTGCATGTCTCTTTCTATTTCCACATTAGAAACTATCTTAGTTAAACTCAACTTGGAGACAATACTAAATGAAATCATCATAAGGTATGGGCAGAGCTCAAGATGTTAATTTCTTGCATTAGGCCACTGTTTATAATGTTTTAGGGCGCAAGGTGTGTGTGTCTAGATTAGTGGTTTTCAAGCAAGGATGATTTTGTGCCCCTTTCCGTTAACATCTGGCAATGGCTAGACATAACTTAGACTATCACACTAGGTGGGCGGAAGGGGAGCCAGTGGGCAGATCAGTAACTGCTCAGCATAAGCAACTAGCTGACTTAACAGCAACACCAACACCTACTTCTTGGTTCTTTCCATCAGAAGTCTGACAGAATGGTGGGACTGAATCTACAGTAAGTTTTCTACTTAGGGTCTAATGGCACAGAAGCACAGAATCCAGGTGTCAGCCAGGCTGGCCTCCTACTTAGAGACTCTGGGGGAGAATCTATGTTTTCCGGGTTGTTGGCGGCAGAATTCAGTTCCTTGAAGATGTGCTCAGTTCCCATTTCTTGATTGCTGTCAATCACAGGCTTTGCCTTCACTTAAGCCACACCCACATGAGCTTTGCCCCTGGATCTCTACGTCTTTTAAGTCAACAGTGAAAAGTTGAATACCCACATGCTTTGAATCGCCAACTTCCTCTTGTGTTGCTTGCAAAAGACAAATCCCTTCTTCACAAGAGCTTGCCTTACCTGATTTGCCTTACCTGAATTATTTCTGTATTTTACAGTTAAATATTTAGTCCTTTAATTACACCTACAAGAGTTTGTGTGTGTGTGTGTGTTTATATTGTTGTTGTTTTCACAGTAGTACTTAGATTGCTTTTTTCTGACTAACCATTGGATTTAACCTTGGGGAACTCTCCGTAGAAGTCTACTTATTATAATACTCTATAGTGCACAAGACAGCCTTTTACAGCCAAAAACTTCAAAATTTTTTATCTGACTAAAACTGTCAATAACATTTGGTCTAGGCATATCTTTCTGTGCATGGTGAACGTATTTCTAGTTGCTCTGTCTCATGAAAAGCAGACCCACAGCCTACAGCATTTGAAGGATTTTTTAATATGATCCAGAGCAACCATCATCTATTGGTCACAAAGATTTTATCAATTTTTTGACATCTGTTGGTCCATCTCTCTTTACCCATTGGCCTTTGTTAGCTTAGTTTATGTTCTTCTATTCTTTGATATAAGTGATGTTTTATGGGAAATTTAATTGGAAATTTAGGGAATGAGGAAGTTTTTAAAATAGACAGATAACCAGATTGTGAGTATGTGTGTGACTAGAATGGAAATACCAGGTTTTAGAAACTTCCCTACAGTCTCTTATAGCAAATTTGTGGCACATAGCAGTTACATAGTCGGTATTTGTTGAATGTAAAAATGGGTATTTGTTGAATGTAAAAAATGGTCTGAGGATAATGGAGCATGAAAAAAAATCTTGACTTTTTATATCCAGATTTAATTGGTTCTGAGACTTTATCAGAGAAAATTTGAGGGTTAAAGAGATGAAATAGGAGGCTGGAAAGATAGATTAGTCAAGCTTGAGGACCTGAGTTTGATTTCCAGCATCCACACACAATTGAGGATATGATGGTGTATACTTGTAATCCCAGAACTGGTCAGGCAGAGACTTCATGCATTCCCAGGATGCAGTGGCCAGCCAGTCCACCCTGATTGGCAAGCTCCTGATCCCAGTGAGAAACCTTGACAGCTCCTGAGAAACAGCTGGTGTTGGCCTCTGGCCTGTGCATCTTCTCCTCTTTCTGTGCTCCATTTACACATACACATACGAATGTGCACACACACACACACACACACACACACACACACACACACACACACTGAGCATACACACACATATAAATGCACACATATACAAATCAATGTACATATATACCTGTACCCTCCTGCACACACATATACATTTATATACAAATACTCATGTGAGACAGGAATGAAATATATTTTGGGTTATTTAACTTTGACCTGAATTCATGTTCTCTGTGTATTTTTAAATTACAGAAGCCACTTATTCTAAATTTCCACCCAGTAAGACATGTCTTTGACACTCTTGAGGAACCTAGTTCATGACTGAGACTTTCCAGATGGTTTAATCAAGAGGCACATATTTCAAAAGTAATTCACAAAGATTTTTCTTTTTTCTTTTTTTTTTTTTGCCTGTATGCTCTCTGAACAAAGTCGGAAAGAGTAGACCTCTTTGAATATTTTGAGTTGCCATGTACAACCCTTATGTATAAATGTAGTAGTTGCAAAGGATGTGATTTTGAGTACATCCTACATGATACTTATTTTTCCAAACCCTTGGAGCAATAGGTGAGACTCATTCACTTTGCAGACTGCTTCCAATACTATCTGTCAAGAAAATCCATTGCAAATTATCAAGAGAAACAGTCCAGCTAGGGATGCTGTTCTCAAGAAAAAAAATGGGTTCATTTTTCCATGTAAATGAACCATAATACTTTCACTTCTGTGACAAATGTACCACCTTCCAATTTCAAAATAAAACAATATATTGACAGATAAGACATTGAGCCTTAAAATGAATTTGTCTCCTACATGATATAAAGTACAATTCCTTCAATACTTGTTACAGATTTTTTTGTTGTTGTTAGTGGGGTTTTGTGTGTTTGTGTGTGTGTGTTAGTCTTCTGTTTTTGTACTCTTGTCATTCCTTCAGGAGTTGTAGCTCATCAAAGGATTTTCAGATTTTCTACTCAGAATAGTGCATAAGAGAAAGATTGATGGTCGATAAGACAAGTTCACCTTTTTTTGAAATAGGTGAAGTTTGAGAGAGGCAATAGAACATAAATTTTAACCCAAATAGATATATTTGGGGAGAAAAGTCTACACAGGGGTAGAGGACTTAGAAAAATTCCTTAAAACTATATACACATTATATCCTCCTGGGTATGTTTAAAATGTACTCTTAAGAATGTATTTCCTCTACTTTGAAGACCACCAGGTGACCACTTCTATGTGCCTGGAGCAGTGTTCACAGTATGGAGATGATGAGTCCTAGTGTGCTTCCTACCACAGGTCCCTTCCACTCTGGCTCAGCACCTTGATCCCAGTTGACTGATGCTGAAAGATGCTGTGGTGCACCCCCTGCATTACATCTCTAGGGCTCATATCCCAGGCCCATGGCTATGCATTCTCTATTATTATTTTCAGTCCTCTAGCCTTTCTAGTCATCTTTACACACAAAGGACACTAAAACACAAAATAAATCTTTCCTGAATTTTGTTACCTAAAACAACATAACATTTCTATTGCCTAGGATAAAAATGCCAATGTTTATGATTTTCTTTATAATATAAAAAGCTATTTGTTTTTAAAATGCTTGCTGTGTGTTTGGTACTTAAAACAGTCCAAAGAAGATACTATTATCATCGTTCCTATTTTCTGTTTAAAGACAGGAAAACCATATTGGGAAAGACCTAAATTGACTAGACAAAATCAAGAATTTCACTTTGTGCTTTGTTTAGCAATTGGTTAATTTATTGCTGGTTGGATGAGTACTTGATTCAACAGTAACATCACGCCATATAGACATATCTCTGTAGGTATTCAGAAGGAGGAAAGAGCAGAAGAGACAATAACAGACAAAAGGCCAGAATCATCTTCACATTCTCTGATAACTTCACTGAACAGCTAGGAGGCTCTTGTTGTACATATAGAGTGATGGTCCATAACAAGCTACCTAAGTGACCTAATTCAGTGGAATGGCTTCCAGACAAGACTCCTAGTCCAAGGGAGTCTGCATACTGCTGGAGAAAGTGGAGTGGTGCTGTCCAACCACAAAGGGCTTTCCGTGTCCCCTCTTCTATCTTAAATATATCTCCTATCTTCTCTACAATGAGGACTAGTTCAAAACATGAGTGATGTAAAAGGAGAATAGAGATACATATATGAGGAGGGACAGGGGAAATAATGAGAGTGAAGAAGCCATACAAAGAAGGATGAAGTGTTAAAAAAAACTATTCTGAGGGGGTAGGGTTGCTCAGTGGTTAAGAGCACAGGCTGCTCTTCCAGAGGATCGTGGATTTAATTTGCAGCACCCACATGGCAGCTCACAACCACTTGCATAACTGTAACTCTAGTTCCAGGGAATCTGATGCTCTCTCTTCTGACATCCAAAGGAAACAGGGAATCAGGTGGTGCATAGACATACATGCAGACAAAACACTCATATACATAAAATACAAATAGTTAAAAAAAATCATTCTGAGTATAAAGTGTCCTTATATAGAATGTATACTCAAATGTACTTTTAGATATTTATTTTTGTTTGTTCTTTAAAAAAATTATTTACTTTACATCCTGACTAAAGTTACCCCTCCCTTATATTCCCCCTAGTCCTTCCCCCCATCTCCCCTCCCTCTCCATCCACAACTCCTCCCATGGGTATCAACCAGCTTTGGCATATCAAGTTATAGTAAGATTAGACACATTTCTTCCTATTGAGGTTGAACAAGGCAGCCCAGTAGGGGGAAAGTGTCCCAAAGGCAGGCAACAGAGTGAGAGAAGGTTCCTGCCCAATGTTAGGAGTCCCACATGAAGACTAAGCGGCAAATCTGTTGCATATAGGCAGAAGGCTTTGGTCAATCCCAGGCATCCATAAAGTTGGCAGTTCAGTCTCTGTGGGCCCCTATGAGCCCAGGTTAGTTGATTCTGTAGGTTTTCTTGTGGTGTTCTTGACCCCTCCAGCAAATATTTTATTTTATTTATTTTTGAGACAGGGTCTTCTATAGCTGATCTTATACTCCTTCTGTGACTGGGGGTGACCTTGAACTTCTGATCTTCCTGCCTTCACCACCTAAGCCCTAGGATTATAGGCACACAATACCACACTCAGTTTCATACAGTGCTAGGGATCAAATCCAAGACTACGAGCATGCTAGGCAACTACTATGAGTTGTATCCCTAACCCTTCAGACACTTTTGTTGAATATAAATGAGTAAATGAGTAATGAGCAAATGACAATAAATAAATGAAAATACATGAGTAAATGAATAAATACATTTTATTCTGGTAAGAATAGCTTTGTAGAGTTTTACTAAGGAAAAATACTAATATAGAGAGCTTAACACAGTCTGGATCTTACTGTTTTGCAAGTAAAATAATAAATATAATAATAATTATTACTCACTCTGGGACTCTTTAATGGGTGTGTAGATGCCCGTGTGGTCCTTCTTTCTAAGCTAGCTAGAGATTTCTAATTAAACTTGTGTTTTACGTTACTCCTGACTCTTTGAAATATGCTTGAGTTCAGAGAGGTAGCTCTTTGGTTTTCCAATCTTAAGGAGTATAGGCTAAAAGACTGGCAGCTACTGCATGGAAGTCTTAATTGAGCCACAGGTGGCAAAGCCATACAGCCATCCACGGAGGTCACGATCCTGCAGCCTTATCTCCCTCCCCACACACACTATTTCTTGGGCTTGAATCATATCACCAAGGTGTATATATTGGTTTCGGCACAAAATTTGTGAAATTGTAGACCAGAACAGAAGATGGACAAAGATGTAATGGACTTTTGACCTGAAAATGTATGTTTAATTTGCCTACCTCATTTGCAGTTAAATACTATTGTCTCCTGAATCACTCTGAACTGTGGCATGATGTCAGTTATCTAGGGTGGGACTTGGCTTTTCCACAGATTGTGTAAAATGGCACAGACACCTTGAATATTCTTAATATAACAGATGGTCCTTATTTGTAACAAAACGGTAAAAGCAGTGGTAACCCCCATGACATATCTGCAATCATGGGATGTAAAAAGAATATCATTACTGACATAATCCCATTACAAGATGCTATAGAGATATCTCTCCCTCTAGAAACACCCAATGACTCCCCCAAATCTAGAAAACAGACCATGAAGAGTAAAGTCTGTGTAAAGATTTTGTTTACAAGACAACTTCTTCCCCCCTCCTTCTAAAGAGTCTCCCTAAATAGCCAGATCTCTTTTTGGAGTATTCAAAAATGAGTTTGCTTTACAACATGTTGATGAGACTCAACTTTGCAAGAATAAAGAGAGTGTGCAGAAGTGGCTCAGCACCATTGCCCATGTCCACAGTGAAGTCTCAGCTGCCCCAGTGAAGCAAGTACAGGCTCACCTCTCTCCAACCCCACTGAAACCAGAGTCACTAAATGTGGAAGGTGGCTCTAACAGGCGTCAGGTTCCCTCCTTCTGGGAAGGAGGGCTTATCTAGGTCAGTGGCCATCAACTGTGTGACTTTGGCAGTCAAAGGGCATCAATCAGTGGTCCGAAGCAATTGAACACTTAGATTAAAGTAGAATACTTTTTTCTTATTGACACAGTTATGAAGATAAAGCTGATGCTTTCCTTCTCTTTGTAGTGCTATGGATAGGACCTAGGTCCTTTTGCAGGTGCTTTAACACTGCCCTGCTCCCCAGGCCCCATACGACTTGTGCTCGAATAAATGAAAACAGAGTTGGCATGGAGGGACGTTATGATGTATCATTCATTTATGGCGTAAGCAGAAAGAGGAAAATGAGAGTTTGGAGTAGGGCTAGATGGAAACCAGGTCAGAAGTAGAAATGTTTTTTTCTTTATATATCAGACCCCACTTCAACAACTATCGATGATACAAGTTGCTAAGTGTCACCTAGTATTCCTGTTAGCGTTCTTTCGTGGTGCGGAGAATGAAGAGGCAGAAACACGAGCTTCACTGTCCAACTCAGTGAGTAAATGTTGCACACTTTGCTAGACTCAAAGACAGGAAGTAAACAAGATGGGAGAAAAGAAAGAAACATACTTCTAATAAGTTGTGTGAGTGCTGTTAAGGACCATGCAGTCTTTAGTTAGTGTTCCAAGCTAGCATTTCCAATTCCTCACATTAAAAACAAAAAAATGTACTCTATTTTGAAGATGTCTACTATAATAGAATACACTATTCCTGTTTCTGCAAGGATCCCAAACTGGTCCTTCACAGGTCTCTAACAAGATTTTTGACGGCTGCTGAGACCCGTTTTGGGAGATGTATGCATTTAACTTAAAAAGTTAATGCATCAAGCATTTTGACAAAAATTAGAGTCAATGAAGGAGCACTTTTTGAGCTGTACATATGATGCTGAGAATTTTTACAGGTCATTGTTTCTACATTGCTCTTTGTAATTTCCCCTTCCTGCCCTATAAGCCTATGTGTGCTTTGTGTGTTCGTAAGGTAAGACCCTCAAAAGAGATGGGATGTTCAATCTACTGAGTGGGTCCTGGGCCGGAGATGAGCGTGTGAGGGAAGAAATCAAAAAGGCAGATGGGACGGCACACTTCCCTGACTGGTGAAGACAAATGCAGTCTATGATGTTTATTTAGGTTCCTGTTTCTGATTCTGCCACAGTTGTGGTGACAAATGTCCTTGCCATCTCCCTAGTACAAGCAGTTTATGCTTAGAACCAGAAGCAGCAATAATAGGATTTGGGGGAGCAGGAACTCTGATAGGTCAACAGGAAAAAGAAGTGTCTTCCCAGGGAAGAAGGTTCTCTTGGAGTAAAACTGTATACCTGGAGACGGTTGAGGATGAAGCACAGAGGAATGGAAGAATGTCTTCCTAGGCAAAGGAGTGCTTGGCTGAAGGTGGGTTGCTTGCATGGTTGGGGTGGGGGTAAGGGTGGAGGTGGGGGTGGGGGTGGGTTTATTCCTCCCAGCCCTAAGGCTAGGGAACAGCAAGAAACTGGGAATGGTGTTGTTGGCTGTTATGCCAGGACAAGGTGTTGGGTTATGAGGGTGGGTGGGGGCCTGAGGGGTGGCTTGGAGCCCTGGCAGTGGCTGCCTGACGTCACCGGCCTCTCTGGCAATAGGCTAAGAGCTGAGCTCCCTGTAGCAGCAGCGAAGGCAGCGGCGGCGGCGGCGGCAGCGGCCAGCGGCGGCAGCAGCAGCAGCACTCTCTGGTTCTTGCACTCCGCGCCTTCTGCAGCCTTCACTGCAGAGTGGCCGGGGCTCCTTCTCTGCAACCGGCTGGCCGTTCCAGGTAAGAGACAATGGTTGGGCTGAAGGCTTCGGTGGCCAGGGGGCCCAGCGGCAGGATGTGGGCGGGTAAGACCACTCCCGCGGCCTGCGCAAGCACCTCTGGTCAGAGCTTCGGCCCCCGCCCCTGCCCCAGCGGAGGCTAACGCTTTGCTTTGCTGCTCCGCAGTGCAACAGTTTGCACCTGCCTCTTGGGAGAGAGGCAAGGCAGCTGTGGTGCCTGCTGCAGGTCCTCCGGGCTTGGTCGTTTGCCACCGCCTCTGGGCCCTGGGGCCAGGGCCCTGGGAAGGCTGAAGATAAGGTTGGTTCCCCAAACTTTGCAGGCGGGAACCTTCCCCTTCCAGTTCTTGCTCTGGGAGGAAAAAAAGGATACAGGATACAGTCAAGTGGGAGGCTCAGGGAGATAGGGTGGAGCGGGGCGTTTGTGAGGATGTGTCTCCCTTGAGAAGGGTGTTTCAGCTGCTTTTGGTGGGGAGGAAGGGGAAGGAAGGTAGCAGGGAAGAAGGCTGGAGAAAGGTCCAGCATGATCCTGTGTACCAGACTCAGAGTGTTAGCTGTGGCCAGGGACAGCGGCAGTGGGCTGTATCCCCTGGGAATGAGACCTTGGAGATCTGAAGGTCCAGGCTGGAAGTGTCTGGAGCAGGAGGGATGGGAAAAGAATACTGCGTACAGACAGCCTGCTTGGAGTGAGGGCTGGGGAGAGTGGATCCTGAGAAGCGGTCCACAGGGCGCAGAGAAGAGGGCAGTTGGCTTTCTGTGAAGTAGATAGAGAAAGCCGTAGTGGCCATTGTTGGTGGCAATTAGAAAGTTGTGCAGGGGGTAGGGCAGCTGTCCTCAATGCTGAGTAACCAGTGTCTCCGCGGTGCGGTGCGGTGCATACGCCAGACCCCATCTGAGCCAGCAGAGGAGCAGCTGACAGAGGCTCTCCTGCGCTGCCAGGAGCGGTAGGGTTGGGTCGGTGGGTTGTGGAGATGTCAGCGCCCACTTGCGGGCTGCCCGGCAGTGGTGGCAGATCCCTCTAGTCCTCCGCACTCGCCTTGGCAGTGGCCAGGACCCTAACTAATCCTGTTTTCTTTGCAGCACTGTGCTTGGGAAAAGGAAATTGGGCGCTTGGAGACAAGATCAAGGAGGAACCGAACCGAGACAATCTCTGGGGCCACTAGCTCTGGCCAGCTTGCTTGCCAGCAGTTGCTCCCTCAATCTTTGGCTGGAGCGCTCACTCTCTCTAGCACTAGGGAGCAGTTGGGGTGGCCTGGGCTCTTGTCCTCGTCTTGGCTGGTGGGAACCGTGTGTCCAGCAGAGGAAGCTTGGTGGGCCTGGCCCCTCTCAGCCCAGCGCCGATGAGTGCCAGGGCGCCGAAAGAGCTGAGGCTGGCACTGCCGCCTTGTCTCTTGAACCGGACCTTTGCTTCCCACAACGCCAGTGGAGGCAGCAACGCAGGTGCCCGCAGCTTGGGCGCAGGTGGTGGCACCTGCATCACGCAGGTGGGACAGCAGCTCTTCCAGTCTTTCTCATCCACGCTGGTGCTGATTGTCCTGGTCACTCTCATCTTCTGCCTCATCGTGCTGTCCCTGTCCACTTTCCACATCCACAAGCGTAGGATGAAGAAGCGGAAGATGCAGAGGGCTCAGGAGGAGTACGAGAGAGATCACTGCAGCGGCAGCCACGGTGGTGGGGGGCTGCTCCGGGCAGGTGTTCAAGCCCAAACCCATGGAAAAGAAACCCGGCTGGAGAGGCAGTCCCGGGACTCTGCCTCATGCACCCCCTCCAATGCCACCTCTTCCTCGTCTTCATCCCCTGGTCTCCTGTGCCAGGGTTCCTGTGCACCTCCGCCTCCACCACAACCAGGCCCCAGTCCACATGGAGCGCACGCAGCTTCCTCCTGCTTGGACACACCTGGCGAGGGCCTTTTGCAAACGGTGGTACTGTCCTGATTGTGTAGCCCCTCTCCTGACCCCTTCCTGTTTCCAGAATCTTTATCATCCTCACTTTGGTTCCCCCTTCTTCCTCTTCTGTTATCCTCTGGCCCCTCTTTTCTCTGCCCTCTTTCCTTACCTGCCCACCCTTTTACTGTTTCTCCGCCGAGGCACTGTGCGGTATTTGTAAATATTGGGCGAGGAAAGTCTCAGAGGAAGAAATAACGCTGATAATACTTTATTGATATTTATAGTAATTATTATACTATTAATAACACAGTCCAAGCGCATGACAAATCACATTATTTCTCCTTGTCAATGAAGGCTGCATCTTCCCTCTCCACCCCGTGCCCCCCTCAGCAAGGAGGAGAAACCGCACAAGCTACCAAATATATAAAAGACACTGACACTGAAGGGAGTCAAAGGGAGGGGAGGGGGCCGGTGACGTTGTATATAGCCGTTAAGTGAAGGTTTAGTCGCCTTTCTGCCCCTCCCCCACGGGCTTTTCACTTTTCCTTTAGCTTCTCTTCCTTCCCCCTTCCTCGCCTTCAGCTGGGCTCAGGCAATAGTATATTATAAATAAAGGAAACATCTACATTAAGCACCAGAGACCACAGAGAATGTCCCAGAAAAATGTTTAGGACAAGCAATCCCTGTCTAGTCAGTCATCTTCTCACTTTTTGTTTCCCCCGGCAGAATTTGAGGGTTTTGGTTTTGTTTTGTTTTATTTTTTAAGATATATTTCTCGCTGGCCGAGTGCAAAAAAAAAAAAAAACAAAAACCATACTATCTGCTTTTGCCCCTCATCAGGCCCCACTTGCACACTTGACTGGTGGAGGGTTTTTGGTTGGGGGGGGGGTTGTTTTGTTCTGCTTTGGTTTGGTTTGTGGTTTTTGTCTTGAGCCTCAGAGAGAAATCGGGAGCTGTCCAGCCAGGTGTGGTGCTGAATACGTCTCACCTTCATTGTTACTTCCTCTGGTTGTGCAGACCGAACAAGGAGCTGTTTTGGAAAATGACTGTCTTGGATTTGATTGGTTTCTTTCTCCCTTTTCTACAATTGGATTAGTGGGTACTATTGTCTTTCTTATTATACATCGCATAAGTTACCTTTATGTAAAAAAAAGTATTAGGTAATGTGCGGTTCTGAAAATGTGGTATCTAACCAACTAGTATGTTTCTGTTTTATTTTTAGAATAAGTGCACCTTTGTTATATACTTATTATATTGGTACCAAATACAGAAGAAACCTATAGTTCTGTGATATGTCCTCCAAGCTGTATATTCTTGTTCTGACTTTCCAGCTGTTTATATAAAGATTGCTACTGGCTGAGGACATCAGTGGTGCAGGTCTGGCTTCTGCTGTTTCGGGAAGTGTTCTTTTGTATTTTACTCTGTAGTAGACTATTATAAAACGATGACACCCATGTTTCCCCTTTTCTTTTGTGAATAACAGAAACAACCACAACAGAAAACAAATAATGGATGTGCTGGAATGCCATCTATTAAATAACATGGTTAATATTTAAATGGTGCCTGAAGTTCTCTGCATGCAGTTACCACCTGGAGGCAGTGGTGTGTGTTTGCTTGTACTGTATGTGTTTGGGGGAAAGACTGGTGGAGATGTTGGGCAATTTGGATGACAGGACATGCAAATTTCCAAGTTAAATCAGTACATGCTTACAGGATAAAAATGTTTACAGCTTGTTTGGTTACAACTCTGTGCCTGCATCTGATATCTAGAAAGGGGGGATCTTTCTTATTCCCATGTCTGGCCTGATTAACTCCTTGAACACTTCAAAAAATATTAGGGAAAAAAGGAAAGTAAGAGAGAAGATAAATCTTTTATCCTCTTTTCAAATGTCAGATAAACCCATCTGTGTTAGACTGTGCTGCTGGGTGTAAGGCAGCAAGACCACTAGATATATCCCTCTCCCAAGCTACAAGTTGCCCTCACTGCTCTGTCTTGTTTCAAGTTGTATGTGTTTCTTATCCATATAAACCATTGCCTCTAGTGTTTTTGGTTATATATAAAGTTTCCCAATCTCAGTCTGTATCTTTATAAAATAATTTAATAAGGTTGATTTAATCACATCATCAGTTGATAATCAGTTATCATCCAAGTCCTTTTATGAAGCACAGAGGACCATCTTTTAAGCATGCTGTGCTTTATCACTAGGAAGACCAGGTATAATTTTTGGATACAACATATTAAATAACGAAACAGATTCTCTCCAGTGCCTTAGTCACTTCCTAGTAATAGGTCAGAGTGCATTCACTCCCTCAAGCCACCAAGGAACCTGTTAGTGTATCAGAGCTCTACACTGTACAACACAATGACTAAGGCACTGTAAAGAAGAACCATCCATTCATCTCTTTAACATACCCTCATCCAGCAGTAGCTTTTAACACCTTCTTACAGAATGGGTTTTGGATATGAAATCTGAATAGAATCAGGAACCCATAAGGAAGTTTCATCATGTCAATAAATTCAATTCAAGGGCATATATATTATTTTCTTCCCATTATTTGGTGCATTTTTAACAGTAAATAATTTCCCATTTTATTAAAGCAATAAGATATTCTGTTTTGAGCAGTGCTAGATGCTGATTCTACTTCCTTGGTGCTGAAGCGACTCATGTGTTCTTGCCTTATGAATCTCAGTGCATTCAAGGCATGCAATAATAATCCCCTTCCAAAAAGCATCCTGTACACCCTAGGGGGCAATGTCCTATATACTTTTCCCTAAGGAAATAGAGTAAAGAAGAAATAAGCTATTATGTGTATTTAAAGAAAAGTCTTGATACCTCTACCATGAGCGCACATCTGTAATGTGCTATTATTGTGCACCTTTAAGTGTATCTGCCCTTTTCCATCAACTGACTAGGGTTTCACATTTTACTAGTGTCCTGTGTAAAGATGATGCAGCTTGTTAATTTCATTTCACACTGAGTGTAATACACTGTGAACCTGGTGGTATCACACAAGATTTCTGTGAGTTAGAGTGAGAATTACATGAAATTCTAGTAGGCCAGATCTCATACCAAATTACTGCAATAAGGATATGATAATGCAAATTTCTATAGACTCTATTTAGATTGCTAGTAGAGAGCTCAACTGACCGATATGACATTCAAGTTTTCATTTTTAGTGAGACAAAAGGCAATATGAGAATAGCTAAATTTACTCTAAGGATTTTGTTTACTCATGTCCCGTCAAACTAATTGCCTCAACCCTCTATAACTGCAGCTCACCCCTGCACTTGCTATTCAGTATTAATAAGGTAGCATGCTTGATTCTTACTGTTTTAAAAATGAGAAAAATAGAGAGCGAATGCCAAAATGTAAACTGTATGGGACTCTGACTCTGATATAGATGGATATAATCTTTAGAATTTATATACACCCATAGATATGTATTTATATATGCATACATTTTGTACAAATTTACAATGGACTTTTTGTATTCTCTTTTCTGTCATTGTAAGTATGAGACTGAAACCAAATAGTTGTTCCATCTTCTGATCCACAGAGGATCTGAGAAGTCAGGTATATGCATGCACTTATTTCTCTGGGGTGAAATCAGAATGACTTTCCCTTTATTTAATGAAAGGGGAGAGTCTTCCTTGGCTTGGGAAATTGATAACTAGTTAAGCTTCCTTTCCTATATCAGTGACTCAAATGTAGAAATGATAATGAAGTTATGACCATATCAATGTGGTCCAGCTATATAGATGGAATAAAAAAATCTATCTACAAGAGTTTGGGGACATCTAGACCACAATCATGGATTGCAATTTTTCTTTTTCATTTTTGACTTATATGTTGTATAAGATACAACGTATATCTGCATATTTAAAGATAAAATAAAAATATAACTACTATTTGTTTAGTTTGACAAGCAGCTTTTTGGAAAACTTGGGACAATTTAGCTTTAAAAATTACTTGGCATTTGACTTTTTTACCCTTCCTGTCTGTAACCATTGAATCGAATAGATAATGACTACAATTTATTTTTCCAATACATAGGCATAGGCTTTAAGTGCTTTTTTAAATGGATAATGGCTAAGAAATTACTAGATGATATTATCTTAAAGTTGTGGGCTAAATTAGAACCAGAAACGTTAATATGGCTTCTAACATCCACTCCCAGGGGAATCTAGATTTTGGACTTGAATCTGAAAAGCCACTTATTCATATTTGGAAGTAGTGCTGTGGCTCACAGTTGTTTCTGCTCATGTAAGAATGAATTGCCCCATCTACACGGGAAGGTATTTTGTCATTGGGCTGAATGTAAATCTGATTCTGGTTTGTTTCCCCCCCCTTATTTGGTAACATTTAGGAAGCAGGTGTTATGGGTTGACATCAATATTTGTCAATGCCACCAACCTGATGATATAATTGGTGCCACGTAGGAATGTTTAGTGGAGAATAAGAATTTACTTAGCTTTAATTGGGAGAGGATTATTCAAGTTGTCTTATCCATTTGAAGCAGGATATGTCACTGAGACTTGTGGTCTCACAGGATTGCTGCTGTAGAGAGGTTAGCAACAGTGACAGTACCGACATGAAAAAAACTGGCTTTTGAACTTGAGTATATTCAATAGATAGAATAAAACAGGTATTAGTAGTTCATGAAATTTTTGTTTTGCTTTTATATCAATAAAAGAGTTTTCTTGTTAATTGGCCTTTTGGACACTATTTCCTTATTAATTTAATGTACAACATGCAAGGATTATAAAATATCTCATCCTGTTACACTAAGATACACTTTTCTAAAAGAGATGGCCAATTTAAAAATGTTTTTGCAGCTTATCTGCTCTTGCACACAAATCAGCTGCATCTCAGAAAAGGGATGTGTGTGTGTGTGTGTGTGTGTGTGTGTGTGTGTGTGTGTGTGTGTGTGTATTTGGTATAACCCAGTAAACTGAGTCTATTACGATAATTCAGTGGGCCTTTTAGTCATCAACTCAGTCTTGAGGATATTCCCTCTTTTTCCTCTTTCACTGCTCTAACATAACCTAGTTTATCTGGAAGAGGTGCATTAATATCCCTTCTGCCATTTGTGGAGGGATGTCTCAGGCTCACACAAAGTCAGATGGGTTCTAGCTGAGCCCTGCTGAAAGGCAGCTTATCAGAGCTGCTTCTTATGTGTGGTGCTATTGTCCTTCCGTAGATCCTGACCTTTATCTCCACTCTCAGTAATCACAGGGCTCTTTGTCCTACCCTTACAATTCCCAGCTCTACCAATTCTGGGAATACTACCTCCCAATACTATACTGAAGATACAGTGGAGTCTGTGTTTCCTGTATTCTGGACCTGCATTGAAAGGCATGAATTCTTTCTCAGGATCACGGATCAAACCAATATTCCTGCCACCTCAGCTCTACAGTTCCTGTAACATGTTAGATGTTTCCCAGAAACCTTTCTTCTGAAGGTGTACAGCCTCACACTGCAAAGATCGCACTCCAGTGTCTGAGCAGCTGTAGGCTTGTCATTTACCCTAAAAAGCTGTGTACATGTTTATTACATACCACCAACCCTCTTTTTGGCTTTTAACTATTATAGAAGAGTGAAAAACCCTTCATGGTTACTTACCTCACTTTATTCTTCTGCTTTATTTTTTTTTTCCTCAAAATTGTCCCAGACTAAAAGAAGCAGGTGTTTCTCTTCATGGTCATTTCTCTCTTACAGAGACTCTTCCTACTGTGATTAGCTTTCCTCTTCTTCAGTAGGCTTAGTCTTTCTGACATCAATTTTGTGCTTAATTCTCAGTGGCAGATAGACAAAGAGTAGGAAATGTAATTGTAAGCTTATAGGTAATGTACTTTAAACTGGCCCTATGGTAAGCCTTTGCATTCCTCCAAAGCAAGTGTACCTTCACTGAGTCTTATTTTAATCTACCCTAAGATTTTGACCATCTTATATTTGTTTCCCCATTGCTGCCCACTCTAACCCTTCCAGTTTGACTAGAATTCCTAATTACTTATTGGAGTTTTAATCTTAAGTTGCTATTTGATCTGCAAGAAGGCCCAGCCCCTTCCTTACTCTGACCCATTACTACTCCCTAGCCTCTAGGAGCTGCAAACTGTACATTGGAAATTCTAACCTTGAGTTGAGATGGACTTCTATTGGACATTGGATACTGAAGTGAGAATGAGCAACTAGCTTTACCTGAAGGCAGCAGCAAGCATAGATCAGTGACTAAAAACACAATTTCTAACATCTTTTCTCCCACGAGGTATACATTTTATCCTCAGGTGTTTGATGTAATAGAAGGATGGATACTAATATAGCGTGCTTTCACTGGGCTGGCATGGATCCATTTTCTTGTTCTTTGGATTTCTGAGGCAGGGATTAATTTATAAAACATTAGCCATACCTACATATATCTATACATACAGATGTATATATACATACAAATACACATATATTTGAATACTGAATCTAATATTTTTTCAAGTATTCCATCAACATATGTGTCCCAGATTGGGATTGATGAAAATAATGTGTTTTCTGTCTCTAAAAACAATGGATCATTTTCTCAAGCCTTATAGACTAAGAGACTTTAGAGATAAGTATTCTTCACACCTCTTTACCTCACCCTGGCCATTCCTATCTGCATCTATAAATCGCCTATCTTCCTTGGCCATGGCTTTGAGTCAGGGGGGTTAATTTTTACCTAAGTGCTGACATCATTTCTCAGTCCATCAATTTTCTGCATTCAGAATCTCTGAAATCCTAGGGCAGCCTTTACATGGTCATTGTACTGAAACGGCAGAAGTGTTCATTCTTAGCGTACACACATGCAAACGAATGCATCTCCTTTATTTATCTAAGACTTACCTTATTTTCCCTCACAAATAGTTATGTACTGTTTAACTCTTTCAAGAAAATTTCCATATGCTCCCTTCTCCTCTGTTTCTTTTCAAACTGGTACCAGGGTATGATTTCTGTTATCTTGTGAAAGTGTGAGGAGGCTCTTCAGACCAAAGCAGTGTTGAAAGGATTTTCCTGGGTCAGGCTGGAGCATGGCCAGTCTAGACTGCATCCTGAAGTGATGACTACTAGGACTCAAGACCTTTCTAGTATCCATCAGCACAGCCCAGGACCATGAATACATTTTTACAGAGATTTAACGTCTCAATTTGCAGCAACATCTGAGGTCCAGCTGCCAGCCTTCGCTGTTTTGCCCTGTCCTTAGCACACCTGGACCGCCTCATTAAAACTGAGTGAGACTTCCTGGGCCCCTCTGTGCATCCTACTCAGATGATGAAAAACAGGAAACATTATGCCTCTTGCCACCACAGCCATCCCATTGCCACCACCTTATTGTTGGGGTAGAAAGTTCCTGCTTGCAGAATTAGGGAGATTGCTAATGTGAACACTAGCCTCAAAGACCATTGCCCCTCTGATCCTATCAGAGTGCTGATCACTGGGACAAATACCTCTCAGTTATAAATTTTTCCCTTAAATCAAAGTATTTGGGAATAAAGAGCTCTGTCGTTCATTTCCTCAGTCAATGTCTGATTCCTGGTTCCTTAAGGGTTTCATTTGTCATAATCAGAGAGGGATAGGTAGACTTTAGGGATTTCTAATAAAATTTGACTCCAAACTTACAGCTTACATTGTAACACAGGGTGTAGAAGAGAAACTCTTCTATAAACAAACAATCCTGCTCAGCAGGTGCTTCAGAAATATTTTATTGGCCACCCTTTGTTTGCACAAGGTGATGATTTCAGGTTGCACATGAGGAAGATTTGATCTCCTTTCACTACTTCTCAGTGCATGGTATTCCAACTAAGCCCTTAATTAAATTGCTTAAGCAATAAACTTGAGCTTGATTTCAGTGGAGTAGTCATCAGACCTTTGTCAAGCATCCTTGAGAGAGATATAAGTGTTGGCAGTATTTGGTGCTTCAATATAGACCAGACTTCTCTCTTTTTTTAAAGATTTATTTATTATGTTTACAGTGTTCTCTCTACAGGTATACCTGCAGGTCAGAAGAGGGCAGCAGATTTTATTGTGGATGGTTGTAAGCCACCATGTGGTTGCTGGGAATTGAACTCAGGACCTATGGAAGAATAGTCAGTGCTCTTAACCTCTGATCCATCTCTCCAGCCCCTAGACCAGACTTCTCAAGGGAAGAGAAGAGGGAGTGAAGGTCACCAAGCACCAAAAAGGAATCATCACCAAGGAAGAACAAAGAAGAACCAGAAAACTTACTTCCCTATTTTTCTCTGTGGCCTGGACCACTTCCCTTTATTGTACTGTGCTCTCCTGTGACAAAGGATGGTGGTTTTGCCTTATCCATTGGCATGCTCTGGCAGGATCAATTATAGGCTCCTGATAGTTATTTCTCCCTTAGATTCATGAAACTTCATTCCTTCCCTTCAGCTCCACTGCCTTCTGCCTGATAGTTGTGAGTCAGCCTGTAGTTCTGAGTGTCCCACCTCATTCCGATCTTAGTGAAGCCACAGGTAACTAATCTTAGTGTGGCCACTAACAGGTGTCATTGACTGATATTTTTAAAATCTGTTTCATGAAGTGATTCCCTAGAACCTTTCACTGCTCATTTTTAACATTCAAAAGTTCTCTCAAGTCATAGATATTCACTGAGAACCAGCTGTATGCTACATTGCTTTTTGTGCCAGACATGTCACAGTAAATAATATAAACAAAATATCCTGAATTCATGGTGACTTTCTTTTTCTAAGTTAGAAAATTCATAAACATACAGAGAACAAAATTATTTGAGTCCTTATATTTCAATGACATTCTACATTTTAAAAAATTTACGTGTGTTATTTTAATTTTATATGAACTTGTGATTGTATTCTTTCTAGATAAGCCTTTTATAAACACATCTTCTATTATGTACTATCTGTTTTAATTGTAAACAGTAAAGAGAGGCAATAAATAGATCACATCAGTAGATTATGGAGTATGTTTAAGGGTAAATGTGCTGTAGAGACAATCGACTAGAAAAGGGGAAAATGTGATAGAAAAGAATATTAGATTTTAAATAAGGTCTCCCTAAGTAAATTATGTTTGAGCAAAGACTTGAAGAAGCAATGCAGATATGGGCTAACTAACTAAAGATCATTTGGCTAGAAGGATTTTTAAAATTTATTTCCCCTAGGTTCCTACTCTAACAAATGAACAAATAGAGATTTTGGTAGGAAGAAGATAAGAAAATTATGTTTACCAAACATTATATTAACTACTGACACAATCCATGTGGTAAAGAGGGGTGGCCTACAGCATTTAATAGTTTATAATCAACCAAGATGTTCTCATACAATCAAGTTCAACTATATGTGTGCCACTTTGGGGCACAAAAAAGTAATAACTAAGTGTTCATGTGAGGGGTAAGAAATATTTCCTAAAGCAGATTGTTTGTTCTTGGACCTTTTAAGATGAGTTACTCCAAAGACAAAGAATAGTTTCAGTGTGTGTGTAGGGGGGAACCACATTCAAAGTCACAGAGGAGGAATGCTGTAACCAGATCAGGAAGGGCCCTACAAAAGGCATCATTTGAAGATATGCCTTTGTCTTTGGAGAATCAGTGAGAAATCTGGAATAGAGGGGAGAGTTATATATTTGAACATATTAAATATTACCCTTAGAGGGCCAGTGTAGAACAGATGAAGTGGTGGCTGAAATACCAGATTAAAAATTTATCAGTGTTGTGTAGATGATCAGAGCTTGAACCAGGGGAACAGAGGCAGAATGCATCTAAGAGCGTGCTAGGTTATGGAGGTGGTAGAGATTGTGATTAAAAGACCCACAGTATAAAGACAAGACAGAAACAACTGAGAAGAAAGGGGAGCAATTGACTTATGACTTTTGTTTTGGGAAGCAAAGAAATACTGATTGGTTCTACTTAGATGTCCTGACTGAAGGACAAAGTTATTCATTAATTAAAATGAATTCCTTTGGGGAGGCTAGGGTCGTGTGCATAGTCTGTGATGAATTTGTCTGCAGGCTATGCTTACAATATGGTGAAGATTAGTTCAGTGGAACCACCTGCAATTTAATGTGTGAACTTTCCAGCGACATCAGTGTGATGGAATTCCTGAATTACCATTCATTGTCTTACAATCTGGGGGAGTTATGTTCAGAAGGGTGTGCGTCCTGGTCAGAATGCAGCTGAGAAGGGAGGTAAGTTGTTGATGAACGTGGTAACTTATTTTCTTTTGCTGTGTTGCCAAAAGTAACTTAGGAAAGAAAGCATTATTTTAGCTGAATTTTTATCAAAAGGTTCCAGGTTATCATGGCAGGAAACCATAGTGTCAGGAGGAAAGGGCACCTAATAATCACTGAGCAGAGAGAGAACACGAGGTGAGACCAGTCCTCCCTCTAGTAACTCACTTCCTCCAGCAAGGTTTCACCCCCTAATGGCTAATGGTTCTGTAATCTGGCCCCAAAGTACCATCTGCAGAAGACCAAGTGTTCAAACACATATGCCTGTGGGGGACACTTAGCATCCAAACCACAAACAGTGAACATTTCAAAAAGCAAACACAGACAAGAAATGGGGAGACAGCTTGTGATACATGATAGCCTGCAGACCTTGGAATAGTTCTTAAGTTTCCCATGTTTCAATTTCATGAAGATCTGTTGAACATATTAAATAGGGAAATGGAGGAAATGAACTAATTATAGTAGGTGGTTAGCACATTATGGCTTCTCTTCTTGCCTTCTGGGGTTGAGTGGAGAAGAGGGTGAAATCATTTTCTAGTAGAAGATTGCTGGAAAAACTCATGTTCCCTGTGCTTGGAAGCTACATGTGATCTCTTCAACGTGTCTAGCACAGAATGGCCATTCAGTGGAAATGATGTTGAGTACATTGAATTCTGTGGACTCAGGCCTGATGAACGACTCTGCTACAATTTTAAGATGTCTGGTCAGAATCATATAGGCACCAGAAAACAAACAAACGAAACCCCACAAAGCAACAATTGTGAGGATTACCCATTTCACCTGACTTATTTTGAATAATAATATGAAGGGTGACATCATTAAAATCTTTGCCATTTTTTCAGTGATGTCTGTCTGGCCCTGCTCAAAAAGCCTGACTTTAAAACCTGAGCTTTAATACTTATCACGGTTTATTCAGAAGCAGTGGGTCAAACACAGGAACTGAAGCCAAAGGAGTATTAATGGAAGGAAAAGGGTCAGGTAACCTGCCAGTCATCTAGTGTTTACTCATAGTCAGTCAACTCCCATACACCAACGGAAATGCCAATGAAAAAGACAGTGTCCCTTCTGTCCAGGATTTTCTGGCTTAGTCAAAGAGACATGTCTTTCAGAGTGCAATAAGAAAGGGGAAACCCAGTCAAAATGGCAGCTGGAGGCAAGGTAAGCCTAAATTGAATGAATACAAACCAGTTACCAACAGTATTTACATCTTTCACCCTCATGTCCAGAAATGCAGGTATAGGACTCAACTTTCTGGAAACTGAGAGATATGGATCTGACAATAAGGTTTGAAGTCAAGGCAAAGAAAGCCATAGACTCTGTCCTTTCTGACTAGAATGCAGGTCATTGTCCTTCAGTAGTTATGAAGATTAGTACCCCCTGGTGGAACTGGCACAATCCATCATTATTCTTTTAATAGTTCTACCAACTCAAAATATGACACGTTTTCTAATCTGTCCAATGCTACACTGTCTTTCTTCCCTTTTGCAAGTCTCAATGTTGAAAATATGTCCCTGTCTTAAAAGCTTCTGTCTCTTATTCTCTATTATCAAGACCACAATCTGTGCAATACTGAGCATTCATGCTTTGAATTAATTACCAATAATGACTAATTCAGTTGGAAGAAAACCTTCTCTTTTTCACAGAAGGCTGAAGCACATTAAGTAGGAATGGATAATTTAGGACAGGGTATTGGATGTCCAAGAATGGATCTTGGTACTCTTCTGTTCTTATCAAAGAACTGGACTTCAGTCAACTGAACTTTGCCTCAAGCAGACAGGACTCACAACACACTAAGACCTCAGATCTAGAAGAGAAATACACTTGGCTCCCAGAGTTATCCATATCAAGTAATTTCATATAAAAATAAAACAATATTGTAAAGTAAAAAGAAAAGTCCACTAATAAAGTTCTTATTTTTCACATGGGGACTCTTTGAACCCATGTTGAAATGTACTGTTTTTTCACATTATGTTTGTCTGATGAAAAGTTTGGCTAGCACCAAACTGACTGAAGACTATGACTTTGCATCCCAGGACAGCCTCTTGAGAGGGCCGACCACTTGTGTTCCCACTGAGGGGCTGGCTGACAAATGTTCATTGACCAGCCTTGTGTTCTTGCTGAACTCAGGCCCAGAGCAGCAGGTATCTCTGACTTTACATACATGGTCCCTACTACATGGGCCCATCCACTCCGATGACTTTTACTCTCTCACTCAAGTGTGAGGGTCACCTTATCTAGGTGGAACATGAGGACAAGTATAGCTGCACAGCATCCTGCAGCAGGCTCAGTGCCCATTGTATGGCAGAGCTTCCTCAGATCTGGTCCAGAGCCGTCAGTCATCACTGACTTCTGCTGCCTCTGGATTGTACTGGCCTGAGCCTGCATCGATGAATCCTTAACTCCTGTTCCCTACAGGAGGGACACTTGTACACAACAAAGCATTAGGGGACAAATCTCCAAGGAGTTCCTATTCCCCAATGGCATTTCATCTGTTCTTTTCTTCTGTAGAAAAGCATCAGTAGTAGGCACTCCTGCACATTTTGTGGTCTTTCTTATCCAGACACAAAGTGGGTGTCTATCTTTGCCTTTGCTTGGTATCCAGCCAAGATACTTCATCTAACTTTAAGAGTAAAACTTCAGGGCTTATTTCCATGTTATGTATAAAGAATAGAAGTTCATGGACATTAAATAATTCCCACAAGGTCATTAAGTGATTGAGTCTGAATTTGAATTAAAATTTACCTAACTCCAAAGCCTCTGCACTTTCTGTTCCATGTCAGCAGATTAAAATACCATTTCTGTGACTTTTTCTTACTAATTGCACATAAATCATTTCCACAAGGTTGTCTCAGCATCCTTTGAATTTCATCTTAACAACAAAAAGGGAAGATAAAACAATAATATGAATAATCTTTCTGAACATATCTAAAAATGCAGACTAGAGAAACACATGGCATTGTGGAGGTAGGGAGTATCATGCCTATTAGTAAGGTTACCTGAGTCCATCTCAGGACTTACTAGACCTGAATCTCCGGGGAAATATCTTAGGGTTTGTATAGAATCCCCAAGGAATACCAGTGCTAACTTAGTATCAGCTAGTATGAACTCTGTGTTCTAGAGGGGATGCTTGATAAAGCAGTAGGAGGTCTGGGAAATTTTGCTTTCTGCGCATCTCAGAATGTTCAAATGGGATTATTTTTCAAGGATCCATGGCATACATGTGTTTATTAAGTATTCATGGTATTTGTGCCTTAGAGAAGCCATTTATTGGTGTACTAATGTGTAGCAATGGAATAGAATTGAAGGGCCCAGCTTTCTGAAACCTGGCTTTTCTGTTTCCTGTGAAAGAAACAGAAAATCTCAGGGTCTTGGACTCTCCTATATTGAGACAACAGGTCTGGCAGTGTCTCCTCTGCGAAAGATAAGAAAATGATATCATACTATCTTACTACTTTTCTATTGTGTGAAGAGACATCATGACCAAGGCAACTTATAAAAGAAAACATTTGTTGGGGCTCATGGTTCCAGAGGATTAGTGCATGGCCATCATGATGGAGAACTGGCAGGTAGGCAGGAATGGCACTGAGCAGTAGCTGAGAGATTACATCTGATACATAAGCAAGAGGCAGAAAGAGGCAGAAAGCTAACTGGGAGTGGTATAGGCTTTTGACCCCCTAGTCACACACTTCCTCCAACAAGGCCATACCCCCTAATCCTTCCCAAAACAGTTCCACCATCTAGGTACCCAGAATTCAAATATATAGGTCTGTGAAGGCTATTCTCATCAAAACCACAACATACACTGATGGGACTGGCAAAACAACAGCCCCTGAAAGAAATCTAAATACACAGCCACCAGTCATCTTGCAGCAAATTGATAGCCCCAGACAGCAATATATTAAAGATAAGCAGAGTTGAACCAGGTCCTAGTAATACAGCTGTTGGCAAGCCAGCATTGATGAAAATACATCTGTTACTCTTGGTAAAGAAACTAAAGAAAGTTCTACTTGATTTTAGAAAGGCCATCAGCATTACTATTTATCAAAGAACCAGATATACAGGAGGGAAAAGTAATTCAAATGAAGCCTGGGAAGGTGCAGCAATCATGTTTTGGGTAATTCACATAATGATCTTAGGTAGCTATAGTTTTGGTTTTGAATGAGTGAATTTTTAAGCAATAAATGAGGGCAGGGCCAAAAACCTCATCAAATGGGGAACTCTGAGCATCCAGCAGACACTGGCTGAGGAAGCCCATTTTCAAGACAACCATATGAGTTTTCCTTTAGAGAGTCTTGTCCTGGGCAGACCAGAATGTCCTTTCAAGTGAAGCTTCCAAACAAAGGACAATAACAGTAGAGATGTAACATCAGATCAGGGCTTCTGAGCATCCAGCAGAAATCAACTGGGAAAACCCCTCTAAGGAAGCCAGCTGGAGTTTACAGCTGAAAGAGTTCAGGCAAAGCAGAGTGTCCCATTGTGTGTGTGTGTGCGCGTGTGTGTGTGTGTGTGTGTGTGTGTGTGTGTGTGTGTTAGGGAGACTTCCAAATAAAAGAACAAATAGCAACAGATAGAGATGACATCATCAAAGCAGGCACTCACTGCATCCAGCAGAAACTGGGGAAACTGAGACAGTCAACTGAAGTTCCCAGGTAAGCTTCCTTTCCATGGCTGAGATCCACATAGCTAAACCTCTAGCTTCATTTTCCCACTGCAGGTACTATAGTATCATGGGATGAACAATAGCAATATTGGAAATGGTCTACCTTTTAACTCTTCTCCAAGGCACAGTGTTTTTACTCTTGGGTTGTTTTGCTATTCTCTTCCACATCACAAAATTAGGGAGGTTACCCCCTCCCCAGATCTTGGAGGGGACTTTGAGAGAAACATGCTTGGATCTGAAATGGAAAAGACCCCTCTTCTAGACTCAGCTTCTCCATGGCTCAAACAATACAAAACTATCTACAGATATAGTGTATATATTACAATCAGCTACTGTATCTTTGAAATGGAGATATTAGGTGTTTAAATTATGTAAATCAATGAGTCAAAACCCTTCTTCATTCAGTAATGTAAGCTCCCTGAATGGTGTGAGGAGCATTGTCTACTGATCTTCACAAAGTGCACCCTGCCCATTGTCTGTTTTTTCCCTTGGGGTGTCCAAGCACCTTGCACATTGGGCTGGACTGGGGAGAGTGAAACTTAGCCACAGCAGGTGGGTTAGGTTGGTGTAGTTCAGGAATAATAGCCTTCCCTAGACACAGTTTTCAGTGAAACAGCTCTCTTTATTGGGGGAGGGACAAGGGCTATATAAACCTTGGGGAGTAAGTAGGGGCTTTGGGGGTGAGTGTACATCATTGGCTTGGGTCCAGGTGCTGGGAGTGCTTCATTTGCATGAAGAGGAATTCCAAGTGCTTGCTGGACATGTCCTTATAAGGAGAGAGGAAGGATAACTTGTAACCAGGCCACCAGGCTACATGACTACCTCAAGGATGGCAGAGGTGGGGGATGCAAGGCTGTGTGAGCTGGGACATGCAGGCCAAAGCAGCCAGGAAGCAGCTCTACTCCTGCCAATTTCAGGGTTTGAACACATCTCCACCTCACTCTTGCTCCAGACCTGTTCCCCCAGTCACACAGCTTTCTGACTCCACAACAAAGGATGAGGGATTGTGTGTGTGTGTGTGTGTGTGTGTGTGTGTGTGTGTGTGTGTGTGT
>CAJQZJ010032812.1:28341-60518 GCA_907164525.1 Lophiomys imhausi
TGTGTGTGTGTGTGTGTGTGTGTGTGTGTGTGTGTGTGTGTGTGTGTACATCTGCAGCTGAAGAGACCAGGCTTAGAGAAGATAAACTACTTACCTCTGGCAATCTTGGGAGTGACAGAGCACATCTGATCCCAGAGCCCCGTGCCTGTCACCACACTGTGTCCTTCTCTTGAATTCACCGTATCCCTGTGCAGTGTCTCTACTGACCCATTCAGTTTCCTTTCAAGAATCAGGGCTATGCCTGGTCCCAAATTCATATTGTTTTACTGTGGTTGGCTGCAACCAGGACCACTGACTGGTGCTTACATTTTCTTAATTTACCAACTGTAGATGATCCTTTTCTAAGTAGAGGAAGGATTTGGTTAAAAGCAAAATGTCTAGATTGGCTACTTTGAATGTTGTCCCACAATTCTCTGTGGGAAAGTGATTATTGATGAACTGATTCTTTTATCTACTCTCCAATATGTAATCTGTAAAATAGATAATGGGACAGAAGGTAAAATGTTCATATATGTTTAGAAATATGAATAGTACATGGTCAACTAAAATTTTGGGGGGTTTGTTGGTAGAGATTAATAGTTAGAAACCCTGACCCCAAGCAAACTATAAAATTATGCATACCTTTAAACAGTCTATAGACAATTAAACCAATAGTAGTTGCCAATGACAAAAAAGATTTCTAGTGTCTCAGAGTATGGATACTATGCCCAGAACAATCTTAGTGTGTCATTCACTGTACAACTTTTGACCACTGTGGTGGTTTGAATGAAAATGGCTCTCATAGACTCATGCATTTGAATGTGTGGCCATAGGGAGTGACAATATTAGGGGGTGTGGTCTTATTGGAGTAGGTATGGCCTTGTTAGAGGAAGTCTGTCACTGTGGAGGAGGGACTTTGAGGTCATACGTGCTCAAGCTCCATCCAGTGTGGAACACAATCTTATTCTGCTACCTTCAGATCAAGACGTAGAACTATCAGCTCCTCTTCCAGCACCACGTCTGCCTAGATGCTACCATGTTTCCCACCATGATGATAATAGACTAGACCTCTAACACTGTAAGCCAGCCCCAATTAAATGTTTCCTTTATAAGAGTTGCCATGGTTAAGATGTCTCTTCACAGCAATGGAAACCCTAACTAAGACAGTCACTTGCTCCATTTTTCTGTCTCAACTTTTCCACCTGAACAACTAGCAACTGAGAATAAGTTAACATTCCTTTGTGCTTCAGAAATGTCTGTTGCAGGCTGTGGGGATAGCTCAGTCCCTGAAGTGCTTGCAATGAAAACAGGAGAACCTGAGTTAGATTCTCAGAACCCATGTAGAAAAAAAATGGGGCATGGTGGAGAGCACTTGTAGTTCTAGTGCTGGGAGGCAGAAATGAACCAATTCTTGGGTTTCCCTGGGCAACCGCCCCAGCCGTTTCCAAAGCAATGGGAGACCCCATCTAACGAAACAAGGTAGACAGCATCCAAGGAACTACAGCGGAGGTCCATCACAAGGAAAATGTCTGTCACATCATACCTGTCTAAGGGTTAGTTAGCAAGTACCAACTAAAAGGATACTTCTTGTAAACATGAGCTTTCTAACCATCTCTTCTGTATGTGGCCACTATAGCTTTATCATGTGTTAAAGCCTATTTTTAACACATGATGGTTGGTAGATTCTGATAATTTATTAAACTTGACCTACAAATATTACATTTTAGTAACACTTCTTCCATAAAAGGCTTCAGTGCATAAACTATACTATACATAAAGGTGAAGAGGTAGGTACCACAAGAACTGAAAGAAAAATTAAACACCCTCATTTTGAGACATTTCTCTGACCATCAAGAAAAATTTTGTAGCACAACATAAGCCACATATCATAGTTTTAGAAATCTGGGTCTGTATGAATGTCCTCTGACAATGAGAAATGCACCCCACCTTGTCACCTAGGAAAACATACAAGGTGGGATTCAGCAGCACATACAATCATTCACACTGATGGATACCAGTCATGTCCATGGCAACCCTGGAGAGAGCATCCCTTGGCCATGCACAAAGCAATTAAATGCAGAATTCCAGCAAGCTTCTCTCTAGAACATGTGTATTTTCTACGTTCCTTATTTCTCTGATCAAATACATAACAAGAAACAGCCTTGGTGGGGAGAGGCTTTTTCTCGCCCACTTACTAAGTGAATACAGTCCTGCCTGATGCACTGCTATATGGAGGCAGGAAGCATATATCAGCTGCTTGTTCACATCTTAGTGGACCAAAAGGCAGAAGAGACAAGAACTTTGGCCAGTCTATACCCCTTAGAGACCCACTTCCTCTTCTAGGCACAAAATCCCAAAGGTCTCACAACTTATGGAACAGCACTATAGGTTGGGGAACAACTGTTGAAACATAGTCTGCCGGGGAGGTGTTATGTACAAATCATAACCACACGAGGAAAAGCATTCTGTGGTGGAAGAGCTTGGATTTGGGAGTCATGACTTGTCAGTCATCAGACACAAGACTTGAAAAAATTTTCTTAGACACTCTGTGCCTTTATTTAGTCAACTGACAATAAGGGGTAATAATATCTACATAGAAAATTCACTGGTTTTTAGCATAAGAATGAAATATATCTATGTAAATTGTACTTCTTCCAACAACAGCAATAGCCATTATTTATTGTATACTTTTCATATGTATTCCTTTCTATGAGGTCATAGGATATGCATACTATTAACCCATTTTTCTCTAGATGAGAAAATGTAAAACTGATAAAATCAGTTTTCCCAAGTCCTTGAACTAGGACCTGAAGGAAGCACAGTATGACCGTGACTTCATCTGAGCCTAAACTCTAGCCATTTCTCCCAGTGTGCTACTTTGTCCTCTTCATCTTTGCTATTTTTCTCTAATTCCTTTAGACTTTCAGGGGTGACCATATGGCATTGGAGAGTACCCATTCTCATAAACCCAGCATTAGCTATCTGCAAACTTAATTTACTCATTCATCCCCAAGACTTTCATAAATGTCAAGGCTGCTAGAGGTAAGCAGATCAAAGCCAGAAAGCAAACCCAACTGATACTGTGATATAGTTTATCTTCCAAAGGATGATGCAGTTAGGTGCCTGGCCTTCAGCTCTTATTATCCCCGGATTCTGCAATAACATACCACATGAAGAATAGACTGAATTCTACTGTCCCTAAACTGATTCACAATGTGGAGGGCCACATTGGCTTAATCTGCAATTGTTCATCAAAACTTGAGTAGGAGCTCATTGAAGATGTTTCTTCCTATTTTCTTCTTGAATGTGATCTGCAAGTTACCTCCCATAGCTTACTAGGCATGGGAACATTGCCTTGATTTCAAATTGCTTTCTTTGAAAGGAAAACTCTGGGCTTAACTGTTTGGAAACTAATACTTCAGACCATCCAATGAACTATTAGGTTTCCATGCATGGCTCATTCAGATGGGGAATTCTGATATGTGATGGAGTCCATGACCTACCTTATCTTGGAAGTGAGAGAAGCAAATAAGGCAGCAGTGAACCAGCCCACATCATGGACAATGCTTCCTGGAAGGCTTCAGAGTCCAAGAAATTACTCCTTGGCTTGAAATCAGAGTGAAAATGTGCAGAGAACACACACCTACACATATCTTATCCTGGGGATTTGTTTTCATTTCTGGTTAAGAATGCTTTGTGAAGAAATGAAATTGTTTTCTTTTGAAGAGACTGGGGATATTCATCCTCCTAGTATTCAGGTACTTAGATGATTTTGCTGTTAAATGGAAATTATAGATATATTGCTGCATGTGAATCACTGTTTGTGACAGTACTTGTCTGCTGGCTTTGTCATAATTAAGTAATCCCATATACTAATACAAACTGTGTGTTTATCCTTCAGCAGCCACAATCATCTTCAACATTGCTTCAGGACACCTTCCCTTTGTCCTACTCCTCCTTGCTCTGCTGTCTCTTGTGCTTATTGTATACTGCATGTTGACTAAGAATCATGGCTCCTTTTTTTTCCTTTGAACCTTTGCTTCCATGACCCAGTTACATTTTTGTGATCTGTGACAGATGCTGCCAGTACCTCTTCATATCCCCTTGACATTTACTGTTCTATCATTTGTGGCTTCTCACTGAAAACATCACTCTCTGCCTGGGAGCTTCCTCAGGCTGCAGGAGCATGCTGAGACTCCTCAAAGGGTAGGCAGAAGTCCCAGAGTTAACATCCTGTGAGAACATCACCAATGACAGATGGGAGTTGGCGGATTCATTCCCCAGCTTCCTTGCTTTAAGAAGGAAGTGATTCGGAGTCTTTCAGAGACTCCTTAACTCAGTTTTCACTTCCATGCAGGAAATTCTAGAATCACCCCAAACAAAAGCAGTCCTACTTAGTTGCTAGCTCAGGGTCCTCTTCTTGGGTTACTCACCTACAATTCTGTCCTGGTTTAAGATGTGAGCCTCCTCTCATTCCAGGTATTGGATCTGTGTCTGTCTCCTGATATGTTATGGCAGGTGCCCAATCCTAAAGTCCTACAGTAGTTCCATGACAAATACACCCATCAGAACTGATGATTATCACCCATCTGGAGACAGTGAAACTACTAAACTGCTACACAATTTCATGATTTATTTGAGTATGCCATGTGGACAGTTTGTGAAGAACATTCCCAACTTACTCTGGTGTTTCAGTGATCATTTTGTGCAGACCTGTCTTGCCATAGGGAGGCAGAACATTGTGCTAGGTGAGTGCATGGGTTCTAGAGTGAGATAATATTGAGTTCAAAGTCTAGTTCTAAATCTTGCCAACTGTGAGACTTTAAAACATAATATAATACCTTCTTACTCCTTCGCATCATAGTTTTGTGCTCTATAGAGTGGGAATAAATTCTAGAACCTATCTCAGAGAATTATTAAAATTCTTATCATAGGGGCTAGGAGATGACGGTTAATTTGTTTTCTTTGCTGTGATAAAAACATTGACCAAAACCAACTTGGGCAGGAAAGGATTTGTTTCATCTTACAACTCCCAGATCATAATCCATCACTTAGGGAAGTCAGGGCAGGAACTCAACACAGTTTCCTTCTTTATAAAGTTGATTCAAATACCCCTTTTTAGATTCCTTGTAAGGTACTGTATAACCAAATGAAAACACTCACTGAAGCACTTTATAAACACTGCCCTGTAGCAAGTTAGTATCACTGTTGTAAGAAGTAATTCATTTTCTTTGTCTATCTTGAGCTTTATAACCTTGGCTGAGGTGAATCCAACCCCATCTAGTCGTCTCTGAGAATCCTCAGGGATCCCAGATAGCAATTCCTTATGTCCCTGAGCATTAGCTCTTAGCTCTTCAGTAGCCCATTTCTTCTGTCTTTGTTGCCCAAGTAATTCTTCTGGAGTTACAGGAACAAAGATTTTTCTCAGATTATAATTGAAAGCTACTAAAGACAGGACATGATTGCTCAGAGTCCAGTCTTGTAAATTCCCTCAGGATTAAAATTTAGAAATGTTTTAATTGCAGTACGTTATATGCATGGGTGAAATTCTCAACCATTAGGAATACATTTTCAAAAGACTTTTTTCATAGATATACTCTCTGACCTTCTTACTACTTTTCCTAAATGCCCAGCACTAATGCATAGTTTGCATTATGACTGCTGTTCCTTTATCCTTCATTACCTGCTTCACTCATAATAGTTAGCATGATCTGACATTGAAAAATGATATCAGTGACTGGAGAGATGGCTCTGCAGTTAAGAGCACTGGCCGTTTTTGCAGAGGACCTAGGTTGATTCCTGAGCACCCACATAGCTCCTCGTGACTGTAACTTGAGTTTCAGGTAATCTGATGCCCTCTTCTGGTCTCTGTGGGCACTGCATACATATGGTACATGAAAATACCTGAAGGTAAAACACCAAATCCATTAAAAAAATAATGGAAGAAAAGGTCTGTTCTCGGCAGAGCTTAATATCTCTGAGTAGCCTAACCTTCGCTTTCCAACCACAAACTCTGTAAACAAATCACAAAAGTAATTGCCTGAAGACTCTAAAGAGTACATTCCAGATGGAGGATCACAGGTGAGTTTTCTGGTTTGCCAGGGTTTAACCTGAAAGTGTGTACCTAGTGTGCCGGGAGTAGCAAAACTCTGATAGAAACTCCAGAATTATTCTGTCCCCTAGAACCAGTAACAGAGCTCAGGAGGTCACATGCACTGAAAAATGAGAATATGAAAGAGTCAGAGTCCTGAATCAGTTGTGTAAACCTTTTCCAACTCTTAGACTGATTCCTGAAGCACTCCTGCACAAAACAGATTCATAGTACTCAACTAAAACTGAACAGACTTAGCTACCATTCCAAGAGACAGCATTTTAAGATTTATATTAACTGTTTCTTAAGACAAAAGCCAAAGCCTTCAAGAGAATGCAAGAGAGCCAAATGGATGGAACTAGAAAAGCTCATCCTGAGTGAGCTAACCCAGACTCAGAAGGATACACATGGAATCCATTCACTAATAATTGGATTTTAGCCATATAGTACAGGACAACTATTCTACAACCAGCACACCAAAAGGAACAGGAACATAGACTTTGTTACCTTTTAATGAGACACTTTGCCCTAGTGGTGCTGCCTTGTAGGCCCCCAGCATATGAGGAGGCTCTTAGCCCTCATATGACTGCTGAACTGGGGTAGGGGACTGATATGTAGGGACACCCCACTCTGGAGGAGTAGGATAGGAGGGAGGGGAGAGGGCGGGAAGGTGGGACTGGGAAGGGTAGAAAGAGGCACTGTGATGGAGATGTAAGTTGAAGTAATAAGTAAACATAAAAAAATAAAATTAAAAAAAGAGAATGCAAGAGAATCTGGAGTCTTTGCAGTGTAACATTCAAGATGAATAGGATGCCATCTGAAATACAATGCCTACACTCAGCTTTCTGTCATTGTTACAAAATGCCTGGGAGAAATCAACTTAAGGAAAGAAAGGTTTGTTTGAACTCAGAGTTTTATCCAAGGTAATTTGTCTCCATTGATTTTAAGTAGTATTGAAGCAGAAAGGTAGCAGAAGACTGTGGTAAGAGAGGGATACTCACTTCATGGTGTCCAGGGAGGTAGAAAGAAAAAGAAAACTTCCCCACAACAAGACATACTCTTCAAAGATGCACCTCATTGACTCACTTCCTCTAACTAGGCCCCACTTCATAGTAGCTCATTCTGTTATGAAGTCATCCATGGATTGACTTTGATAATTCCCATTGCCCAATAAGAAACCTCGATCTCTACTCATGAGTTAATAGGGACATTTTATATCCAAACCATGAGAAGAACTCAGAAATCTGACTCACGCCTCTCTGAAATTACAATCAAGAAGAGTCGCTGGAGGTGGCTTGAATGATGAAAATAGCAGAGTACTTTGCAGTAGCCATTGTAGCTACGCTCAATGGGATAAAGAAAGCATTTTCATAGCTTGTAGAAACCATAAAAGAGAGTGAGACCATTTGAATCAAAAGGAAACCATTTAAAAAATAGAGTATTTATTTCCTTAATGGAGACAACTGATGGAAGAATTAGTCAACTAGAGAATAGGCTGATAAATTACTATCTGAATATAGAAAAAGATACATAAAAACAAAACAACACAAAATAACAACAAAATAGCACCTAACTAAGACAAAAGACCCTTAAAATACTATAGGAAAGGCAAACATTTAAGAGGAGTTCATGAATAGAGATATAGATAAATAGATATAGATAGAGATATAGACAGAGATAGATATATAGATATAGATATAGATATATAATAGCCTATTATATCGAGATAATAGGCTAGAAAATGTCTGAAATAATGGTGGTTGCAAATAGCTCATTTACTTAAATATAATTTTATAAATCCAAGAAGCTGTTAATCCTAAGCAATAAAAGTAAGAAATAATCCCCCACATACCAAAGTTAAACCTCAAAAACTGTAAATAATGTTTAAAAAAGTTCAGTCATTATTTCCATCTTAGAGAATCTCAACTTTTGCTTTAATCTTGATGCTTTTGTTAGACACATACATAGCTATATCATTATATATTCCTTTTCACTACAAGATGTTTCTTTTGAAGATTTATTTTCATTTTTAAATTGTGTGTGGGGGTGGGGTGGGGAGATCTGTGTGTTGTGAATGCAGGTGCCTGATGAGTTCAGAAGATGATGTTGGATCCCCTGAGGCTGGAGTTACAGGTAGTTGTGAGCCACCCAGCATGGGTGCTGGGAACCAAATTCAAATCATTTGCAAGAGCAGCAGTACATGCTCTTAACCCTAGAGACAATCTTCCAGCCCTGAAATGGTTCTTCCAATCCTTTTTCCACTGTAAAAAGCTTTGTTCCTTCTCTGGAAGCCTATTTTGTCTCATCTTATGCCGGTAAACTCATGGTTGGAATGTTGCTTATTTTTTCCATCTTCTTGCCTTCAACCACATCTTTATATTCAGTGTATCCTTTGTAGACAGTATGTAATTGCAACTTGTTTATTTTAGTTTGTCAGACTCCTCCCTCTAATTACAATGTGTGTTCTATTAGCATTTAATGTAATTATTGGTACAATTGAAACTAAAGAGAAGACCTTGGTGTCTAATTTCTCCCTATCTAGGATTTCATTTTTTAAAGTCATAGCTCAATCCTGCATATCTGTCCTTTGAAAATTCATGTCTTTAAGAGTTTTCTGAAATTTATCTGTAGGAATTGGCTGGGTTTCCATCAGACTATCAGTACACTTTTAGGTTTTACTCCCTTCATTAGGTGATTTAGCTTCCACTGTCCTCTCTGATTTCTACATATCAAACAAGAATTGATGTTTTGTTCAACAAAACATTTATTTACTTATTACATACACATTCTATTAATACAGCAAGTACTATTTAGGAGCTGGGCACACAGCAGAGACATGTATTTGAAGCTTAAATTATTGTTGAAGAAAAAAGAAAATAGAGTCCTGAAATATATAATAAGTTAATGCAAAGGAGACCAGCAGTCACATGGGGAGTGAAGGTTTGGGAATCTCTAGTAGGCTGGAAAGGAAGGCCTCTCTGATGAAGTGTTCTCTTCTGCCAGTCTTTTCTGTTTGTTTCCGCATTTTTTATGTTTATTACTTCAAGTTACATCTCCATCATAGTGCCCTCTCTCCACTCTTCCAGGTTCCACCCTCCCACCCTCTCCTCCCTCTCCCACCCATCTCACTCCTCCTCCAATGTGGAATGTCCCTACATATCAGCTCCTCTCAATTCAACAGTCATATGAGAGCTAAGAGCTTCCTCTTGCACTGGGGGCCTACATGGTAGCACCCCTAGAGAGAGTTGTCCCATTAATAGGTAATAAAGTCTATGTTCCTGATCCTTTTGGTATGTTGATCATCCTGTACTATATGGCTAAAATACAGTTATAAGTGAATGGATGCCATGTGCATCTTTCTGAGTCTGGGTTAGCTCACTCATGATGAGCTTTTCTAGTTCCATCCATTTGGCTGAGAATTATGTGATTTCCTTGTTTCTGATAGCTGAGTAGTATTCCATTGTGTAAATGTACCACAGTTTTTTAATCTTTTCATCAGTTGAGGGGCATCTGGGTTGTTTCCAGCTTCTAGCTATTACAAATAAGGCTGCTAGGAACATAGATGAGGATATGTTCTTGTGGTTTGATGAGGAATTGTTTGAATGGATACCCAGAAGTGGTATGGCTGGGTCTTGAGATAGGACTATTCCAAGTGTTCTAAGATATCGCCAGATTAATTTCCATAGTGGTTGTACAAGTTTGCACTTCCACCAGCAATGGAGGAGTGTTCCCCTTTCTTCACAACCTCACCAGCATGTGCTCTCATTTGAGTTTTTGATCTTAGCCATTCTGACAGCTGTGAGATGGAATCTCAGAGTCATCATGAGTTGCATTTCTCTGATGATTAAGGATGCTGAGTATTTCTTCAAATGTCTCACTGCCATTAAGATTCCTCCTTTGTGAATTCTCAGTTTAGGTCTGTTTCCCATTTTTTTGATTGGATTATTGGGTTTCTTGGTGTTTAATTTCTTGAGTTCTTTATAAATTATGGATATTAGCCTCTGTCAGAAGTGGGGATGGTAAAGATCTTTTCCCAATCTGTAGGTTCTGTTTTGTTCAAATGACAGTGTCTTTTGTCTTACAGAAGCTTTTCAGTTTCATGAGGTCCTATTTATTGACTGTTGGTCTTAGAGCCTGTGCTATTGGTGTTTTATTTCTCAACTTCATATGGAATAACAAAAAACCTAGAATAGCTAAATCAATCCTGTACAATAAAAAAAAAAATCTAGCTGGAGAGATGACTCAGCAGTTAAGAGCACTGGCTGTTCTTCCAAAGGACCCAGGTTCAAATCCCAGCACCCACATGGCAGTTCACAGCTGAGGTGTCCAAAATGGCTGGGTGTGGTGGTGCACGCCTTTAATCCCAGCATTCAAGAGGCAGGTGGATTTCTGTGAGTTCAAGGTCATCCTGGTCTACAGAGTGAAAAAACATCTGGGGTATCACCACCCCATATTTCAAGATATAGTATAGAGCAACAGTAATAAAAACACATGGTACTGGTATAGAAAACAGACCAGTGCAATGGAACTGAATTGAAGACCCAGAAATGAACCTACACACCTATGATCACTTAATTTTTGACAAAGAAGCCAAAACCATACAATGGAAAAAGGACAGCATCTTCAATAAATGGTGCATGTCTAACTGGATGTCAACATGTAAAAGAATGAAATTAGACCCATACTTACCACTTTGCACAAAACTTAAGTCCAAGTGGATCAAAGACCTCAACATAAAGCCCAACACACTAAATCTAAAAGAAGAGAAAGTGGGGGAAAGCCTCGATCTCATTGTTTCAGCATTTTTAACTTAAAAAAATAAAATCTTGGTGTGGGATTGGGGAGATGGCTCAGTGGATAGGAGTGCTTGTTGTACAAGCATAAGGACCTGAGTTTAAGTCTCCACTTACTCAAAAAGCTGGACATGGAGGTGCCTTCTTCTAGCACCAATGATGAGCAGTGGAAGCGCTTAAAGGCTAGTAGCTCACTGTCCAGCCTTGCCTATGCAAGCAGTGATTTTTTTTTTTTCTGGTTAAGTGAGAGATCCTGTGTCAAGAAAGCAGGGCAGAGAGACATCCAGCAGATATCTTCCTCTCACCTCTGCAAGTACTCATATTTATGTTCATATAATACGCACACACACAGACAAACATGCGCATGAGCACATGCATGCATGCATGCACTTGTGTGAGCATGCTTTTTGTAGAGATTTTGGTGAAGTTTTAAGAGGAGAACAAACGTGAGCACACATATTTAATATTAACAATTAGCCAAAATTTCTGACTGTATTTGTTAATCTCCTTGTTATTCTTTAGGTCTCTTGAGTTAAACAAGCTTAGGAAAAATTTAGATAGCCCTAGCTAAACTGCTTCAGATGAGGGCCTAGTAAGTTTTCTCTAATCCCCAGAGATACTTGCTGCAGAGACTCAAATTCTATTGCTAGATACTAATGGGACAGCAGATCACACAAATTGCTCTATATTTTGCACTTGGTGCTGTAAGGACCCTACTAAACCCTTCATATATTATTAATCATGAAAATAATTCTATATGGAAAACTGGACTTTTATCTAGCCTATTAAATTAAGGAAGCCAAGATTCTGTTGTGGGGGTTGGCTTTCAATTCTCTGGGTATTTACCATTTAGTTTTCTACAATGAGTGGTTTAGCTCCCTCACCTCCTCACTCTATGCCAACTATGGGAAGGGAGTTTAGCAAACATTCATTATTTCAGCTCTTTGCTGAAGGGCATTAACTTACCATGAAAAGGGCACATTAAAACACTATCTAAATAAGCAGCACAGTTATTAATGTGGTAATTAATAGGATGCTGGGCCTTAGTAGCCCAAAGACCACCTAAAACAACCACCATGAAATCACCCATTTGCTTCTTATTCCTGGGGAAAATAAAAAGCACCATATTACAGCTGCATCTCCAAAATCTCAAATGGCATTGCTTCCTCGTGATGAGGCATATCTCCTTTAACATAACAGGACACTACACCATAGGGTTTGGTTATTGGTGATGAAATGCATGTTTTTTTTAGTGCATCAACTACCTTGCTAATGCCTGTGGACCATTTGTTTGTTTATTCAAAAAGTATTTGTTTAGTGCCTCCTTTTCCTGGGCACATTGGGCATTAGTAAACAAAAATCAGGAATTTCTTTCCTTTTGCAGCCGACAGTCAACTGCAGAGAATTGAGTTGACCATGATAATGCAAAGCCCTTCTCTCCTCCTTGTTGGAATGGTACAAGTATCTGATCTCATGAGATTCCAGGAAGAAAGCATTTTGAGTTTCCAAAAGGGGAGAGGGATGGGGTGTTCTTGGTGAATTAAACACAGGTTGAATCTGTGACCAGAGCCACAGCAAGAATACAATTTAGATGGACACGGTGGTCACATATATAATCCCATCAGGTGAAGCTGGCAAGAACAGTGGAGTTATTTTTAGTATGATACTGCAATGTTCCTCAGACTTCTCTGTAATTGTCCCTCTTTTCTGCAACTGTTACCATGTAAGTCACTAGACCCAATGATAACCTTGGACACTTCATGTTTGTGTGCCTCAATATTTTAGTGCTGAAAACCTAACATTTTAGACATTTTAGATAAAGCACTGTAGCAACTCTGGATTCCGATTTATGTATTCACCCTCAATTTCTGCTCATCTTTACTTATTCATTCTGTTCCTATCTGAAATATGTCCTTTTCTTCTGAAGGGTTTCCTTTTGTTCTAGAGTAGTGGTTCTCAACCTTCCCAGACCCTTTAATATAATTCCTCATGTCGTGGTGACCTCCAACCATAAAATTATTTTTGTTCCTACTTCATAACTACAATTTTGCTGCTATTATGAATCACAATGTAAGTATCTGTATTTTCTGGTGTTCTTAGGCGACCCCTGTGAAAAGCTTGTTTGACCCCCAAAGGGATTCATGACCAACAAGTTGAAAACCGCTGCTCTAGAGAGACATATTTGCCATCAATGAGTCCTTCCTTCCTTCCTTGCTTCCTTCCTTCCATCCTTTGTTCTTCGCTTCCTGCATCATCCTCCTTCCTCCTCTATTTTATCTGAGGATGCTTTTGACATTCATTGCTTGAAGGCAATTTTACCAGTTACAGATGTTTGCAAGCTCATTCTCTCTCCACACCCCAGGACTTGGAATGTATTTAGAATTCTCCTTTCCATTGTTTTTGGGTAAGAAGGCCATTGCCATTAAGTATGTTGTATTTCTTTACATAAGAATTTTTGTCTTTGTCAGTCATGAGTTTGATTATGTTTCTAGTTGAAGTTCTAATTATGTTCATCTTAACTTGGTGTTTGGTGAATTCATGGATTAGTAAATTACATTATTTTTTATTTTATGTTTTTAGAGATTTATTTATTTTTATGACAGTGAGAGAGAGAGAGAGAGAGAGAGAGAGAGTGTGTGTGTGTGTGTGTGTGTGTGTGTGTGTGTGTGTGTGTACACTTACATGCATGTACAGGTGTCACATGTGTGCCTGGTGCTTGAGGAAGCCAGAAGAGGATGTTCTGTCCTCTGTAACTGTCATTATAAATGGTTGTAAGCCACCCAGTGTGGGTGCTGGGAACTGATCCTGATCTCCTCCTAACTTCTGAGCCATCTCTCCAGTCCCAGGCTAAGATTATTGTAATCAAATTCAAAAGGTTTCAGCCATTGTTTCTTCTATTTTTTTCCTATCTAGGTATTTTCTCTTCACTTCTTCTTTGGGCTGCTCTGTGGGTGCCTCATTTATATAGCTATCACTGTTAAAGTTCCAATTGACCAGCCTTTCCCAGATAACCTGAATCTAAAACTTAGAATAAAAATCAAGATAATGATTTTCTGTTTTTTTTTTAATTAAATTCATCTGTCTTCTATTCTGTCCTTCAGTCAAATGGGTTGCTTTCTTAGGAAAGGCAGCATCTACCTCTGGGTGAAAATGGCTACTATCTGGAGAGAAGCACAGGGGGGATGGGAATGGTCCAGCCAAGGCACAGATTCTCACTATTCTTATTTGAAGCAGGCAAACTGTTTTTCACAAATAAATGCTTCTGAGTTTGTCAGCCCCTTTTTGATCACCAGAATTGCAGCATTATAATTTACTACACTTTAGTGAGGGTTCATCTAGTCATAGCTAGGTGTGCCTTTACTTTCTAATTCTTAACTCTCTTTATAATGGGTTTTATGAAATGGCTCATTTTAGATCAATTGCAGAACTTTTCTGTCTTTATTGCACCACAAATGTTGAGATTTTTCATGACTTTATTTTCAATATTGTTTTCTTCTCATAAAGCCTAAATTTGTTTGTGTGAAGTAGTGTCTAAGAGGCACAGACAGATAAATTAGGTACAAAATGTGTAGAGTTGGTCAAGATGTCTGGGTCAGAAAGAAGGGCATGTGGGATACACACTACTTTTTGTTCCAAAGTTATTACATCAGTGACATATAACATGTAGAACGAAGAGGACTGTTCAGCACATGGACTTCAAGGACACAGGGCATAACTTTCTAAGTGCACTTGACAAAAAAATGGCGACCCTTAGCTTGATTAGGTTTAAGGACTCACAGGGCAGTGATGCTAGGTTCCTGTCTACAAGCATAGCATAGCACGGTGTCATTAACAATGACAGAGCTTGGTTGTTCTCTCCCTTGGGGTAGGTCTCAGGTTGGGCCGTCATTGGTTTGACATTTTCTCAATCTCTGCCCTATCTTTATTCCTGCACATCTTGCATACAGGGTAAATTTTGGGTTGAAGGTTTTGTGGGTGGGTTGGTGACCCCCTCCCTCCACTAGAAGCCCTACCTGGCTAGAAGGTGGCCTCTTCACAAGAGCATAGCATTCCTGTCCTCTGAGAGGCTCCATGCAGCAGAGGATCGAAACAGATGCTGAGACTCACTGCCAAATATTAGGCTGAGTGTGGGGTGCCTTGTGGAAGAGTGGTGGGGAGAAGATATAAGGATCTAGATGGGACAAGAACTCCACAAGAAGACCAACAGAATCAATTAATATAGGTCCATAGGGGCTCACAGAGATTGAAGCACCAACCAAAGAGCATGCATGAACTGGACCTTGGCTCCCTACACATATGTAACTGATGGGCAACTTGGTCATCATGTGGGTCCCCTAACAAGTAAACTGGGGGCTGTCTCTAACATGGACTCTGATGTCTGCTTTTGAATCACTTCCCCCTAACGGGGCTGCTGTGTTTAGCCTCAGTGGAAGAGGATGCACTCAGTCCTGATAGGACTCAATGTGCCAGAGTGGGATGGTATGAGGAGGGGCTCCCTTTTTCTGAGAAGAAGGGAAGGGGGATGAGGGAGAGGGTAGAAGGGTGGAACCTGGAGGAGGGGAGGGAGGGGGCTACAATCGGGATATAAAGGGAATAAATAAATACACACATACATAATAAGCCAAAAAATAAAAATAATAAACAAAATAAACAAAAAATACACAAAACAAAAGAAAACAAAAAAGGAACTCAGGGTATCAGGGATGCCCACCTCTGGGATGTATGTGAGGGTGTTTCCAGAGAAGGTTACCCAAGTATAGAAGGCCTGCCTTGAGTATTAACATCAACAGCCCAAGGTCTGGTCCTAGGCTGAATAAAAAAGGGAAAAGCAGAAGAGCAGCTCATCACCAGCCTTCTTCTGTTATGACTTCTGATTCCTCAAGATGTGAGCAAGTTGCCTCAAGCTATTGGGGCAGGAATTAATCCCTTTGCCTTTCTACCCATGATGAACTGAACCTTCCAAACTGTGAGCCAAAATAAAACTACTTGGTCACAACAATGAGAAAGTCATTGGCACAGAGCATGTGAGTTTTGGGGGGGGTGAAGATTCACACAATCCACTTCAGTGAATCTAAAGCAGATACTTTCCTCCATTCCACCACATCACTATTGTAATTTAATCTTCCAGCTGCCTAGAAATTGATCTCCAGTCTCTACCTAAGTAATAGAAAAAATACTTTCATAATTACAACTTTGAATAGTCAAGGCTGGAGAGAAGAACTATATATGCTTAAATTAAGCAGAGCATAAATACCTTTAAAAAATACTAAGGGAATTTTTAAAAGGGAAAGAAAAATATTAATTGGGGCACAAGGGGATATATATATATATATATATATATGCAATGGGATAGCAGGTGGAAGGGAGTAAGTAGACTGTAGCAGGTTATTGTAGAAACAAGGGGGAAGATCATTAAAATCTGGGAGCTCCAAGGTCAAACTCTTTCCCTGAGGAGAATACCTCACAGTTCTGCAGCGTTCTTAACCATATAAGTAGAAAACCCCGAATAAAGCAGACGTTAGGGTCATGTATCTTCTCAGTGAGTTTGTCAGCTGTATTCAGCATTTTTCTTTGTGGGAAAAAAAACCCAACTCTGCAATGTTGACAAAAAAGTTATAGTTTGAGGCTATCAGTTATTCATCTCTCAAAGATGACAGGTCTCAGCATGCAACTCCATACACCGCTGCCCTGAACTCCTCTGGCATCTGTCCCCTGCTACCAATGTGTACAGCTGTGCAAAGGGCAAGGAAACAGGAAAAACCCACTTAATTCTAGCTAGCTTATGTTTACAGGAGCTATACAGTCACTGGGACCATGCTAACTTGGGAGTTCCAATATAATACATTTAATCCTTGAAATCATGCTGTAAGATGTGTTTGCTTATGTTGTAAGCTGATACTAATTAATTGTCTCCAGTGATTTGCCTTTATCCCTTAAACAAAATCCAGCCATCAACACCAGCGTTGGCCATTGGCTTCTTCCACTGCTATGACATTTTCCAGCTGTGAGCTACTCCTTTAGCCTGGTTCATAGGAATAAAAGTCTACATGAGTTGTTCGTCTAAAGATATGTGATGCCATACTGCCTTCTAAACATTTATGCTTATACCCATAGACAAATGCTATATCCAGATTTAATCAGGAAGCTTCCCTTTGGAATGAAGTATGGCAAATACAGACTGATGGCTGCTTGAGGTGCTGGGAGTATGATGGTTGAGTGCTTATCCCCAAGTAGAACACCTCTACCACCTCCTCTAAGGCTCAAGAAACATTGTTGAGGTTGGAGCTGAATGAATATAGGAGCCAGGAGACAGGGAAAAAGACCTAGAGAGCCCATATTCTAGGCATCGCGCAGCTATCACAGGCTATCTCACAGTAGTCATGGTTCCCTGCAGGTGACTGTTCCCTCCATCAGTCAAGCATGAGTCACAGAGAGACTCATGGGATCAGACCCCACCTGCTGGATCATTGGCCACTGGTGGAGTTTGGAAGAGAAGCAGGTATTTTCATTTGTACAATACAGCCTACCATGCTGCAGTGGATTGTTCAAAATTCACGGTTACACATATGAAAACTGGTTAAACTCAGTGGGTCACAGAACAAAGACAAGAAAGGGTGGAGAGGAGAGTAACAGAGTGCATCCTATGCATGTATAGAAATATGTATGTACATATGAATGTATGTATGTATTCCATGTGATGCATAGCTATGTATAAAAACAATTCATATGATCGTATATAGTAGGAGCAGGGCATAAGCAATTGCTGTCTGGAGCCACTAAGACTTGTGGGTTATTAAGTATATATTATAACCTAATGAGAAGAGACCAATCCATCTTATTATATATATACAGGTAATTTTGTTACAAATAGTTAAACAAAATTGCCTAGGATTGTACAATTGAGGGGTGGTAGCTCTGAGACTCAAACTAACAGAGCCTACACAATCCTTAAGGTTTCCTAGTTCTTATTGTTCATATTTTGACACACCAAAATATATCATTTTCAGTGAAGAAAATGACTAGGTATGTTTACCCTATTATTTTTTTCTTATTCTGACTTCCCAATAGTTGGATTTTGGCAACCATAGATTATCTTATCAAATACTTTGCACTGGGTTCCATAGGATCTCAAGGCTTGTTCTGAAGGACAATAAATCAAGATCAGATCTTCACAAGGATGATGAAAAACATATGCACTCTGCAAACCTGACTCCTGAGGTTTCATAAGGAAGGAAATAAGAACTCTACTGGGAGCTAGGCTACAGGCCATGCCTGGTATCATCTGTCAAAAAGAAGATCTGGATGCAGTCTGCTTACATTCTGAAATTTTAAGATTTAATTTTAATTGAAGCTGAGGTTTTGTTGGGTGAAAGAAATTCAAGATAGCATAACATTCAGGCTGTGGCATGGCTAGTACTCACTGCAATGATGGAAGTTCATAACAAATTTGAAGTAGGAAGGTCTGAGAATTGTACAGTTTGGAAAGGAAAGACACATGAGTGAGTCTAAAGTTGTAGACAAGGTAGGCAAGGAAAATGCATTTGTAATTGTTATAGTCACATATTTGTGACATTAAAGAGAAACCCTGGGCTCTGTACTGGGCCACTAGGAAAGGAACTGTAAGGGCAAGAAACCACTTGTCAAAGGCTCAAGCTTTTAAAAATGCAAAGTCATTGAAAGGGTGAGGCACTGAGCTAAGAATACCACAGGAGGGACTCCTGTTCAAAAACAACTGTCTAGGAAAGTGTTTGTCCACAACCACAACCTAGACGTGGGCTGTTCTTCCATGGTGCAGAGAAGTCACTCACTATAGGAGGCTAGAGAAGGAAGGGTAGACTACATTTTTAACTGGTAATAGAATTTCGCAGCATTGTCTACATTGTGCTGGTTTTGGAAGCATGCAAAACACAAGAATTAAAGGATCAGGAAGGCACACATAAAGGATCCAGAAAGATGATGAGGGTGAGCAATAGCTAAGGATTGGATTCCCTTTAAAGAAACCCCGATGAGCCAAGGTACGAAGCTGTGACAGTTAAGGCTGGGCTGCAGTAGAGACCCAGGATGTTAAAGATACAAGGACTGAGAGATATCCACCGAGATGTAGGCATGGGAGGGAATTGTCACAAGAGAAAGACTACACATTTCCCAGGCAGCATGTAGGGTAGAACTTTCCAAGGCTGTTTGAGCCAAAATGATGCCACCAAAAGCCACACATACTGAACTTGAACCTGGAGGATGTACTCTTTTACCTGATGGATTTCTGCCTTGCTTTTTGGTCTGATTTGTCCTTGATATTTCCCATTTCCCCCTTTAAAACAGGGATGTTTATTCTAGACTGTTACCTATTGGAAACAAGTTAACTTATTTTTTTATGTTTTATTTTATTTCACTGAAGTCTGTAACTTAACTGACTCACTTTTCAACAGTTTAGGTCCTGTTAAAGGTTACAAGGACTTTTAGAGAAGAGCCAAACGCATTTTACACTATTAGAGGAACATGACACTTTCCTGGCTAGGGATGGAATGGTACAGCTTAAAGGGATGTCATTTGATGTCCTGTTGACATTAGGTAAGAGTGTGATGATTATTCTCCCTTGTGAACTTGATCAGAGTTAGAACCACTTGGGAGACTCACCCGGGTGTGTCTATGAGAGTGTTTTCAGAAAACTGACTGAAGAGTAGAGACCCAGCCTGACTGTAGACAGTGCTGTCCCATGTGCTGGAGCACTGGAGTGAATAAAAAGAAAAAGGTGAATGGAACATCATCATTTCTCTCTTTCTGCTTCCTGCCACAGAAGTGACATGACCCTCTACCTAATACTTCTGTTGCTTCAGCTACAGCCTCTCAACACTATGCCCTTCCCGCAGTGACTGACTACAGTGTCCTTGAACTATGAGCCAAATAAACCCTTGTCTCTTACAGTGCTTGATAAAGTATTTTGTCACAAGGACAAAGGAGTAATTAATGCTGCAATCCTGGCCAGTTTTCACCATATAGTTTTTCAACAGAACCATTCAAATGTTTTGTATATGAGGGTGGGGCTGAGAGACAGGGATGAGAGAGAGAGAGAGAGAGAGAGAGAGAGAGAGAGAGAGAGAGAGAGAGAGGACATGTTTGTTTGTATAAATATGGGCATGGACATGCTATTGCATGCATGTGGAGATCAAATGAAATCCTTGTATATTTGACCTCGCCTTCCACCTCATTTGATGCAAAGTCTCTTAGTTACCACTGAGTAATGACATAACCTTCTGGAAATCCTCCTCTCTCTGCCTCCCATCTTGTGATAAGAGCTATGGGATGACCAATGTGTGTACTGTGGCACCTGGATTGGCTTGGGTTCTGGGAATTCAAACTCAGGTCCTCATATGTATGTAGTAAGTGCTTGGCTCACTGAAACCATCTTACTAGCCATGGATGAAGTTACTTTAGTCTGACCACTTTATAAATCCCTTTAGCTGATCCAAATTACAGGTCTCTTCCTGATTGTCACCATTTAGGTCCAACTTGCTGCCAAGAAGCACACTTGCAATGTTATATAGACCTGTCTCTTCTCCTAGTTTCCCAGCACTTTGGAATAAGTTATCATATCCTGGGATCAGGTTGTTCTGAACCAAAATTATCTTGAAATTTGCATGAGAGTAAAAATATACTCTGGGAAATTTCACACAAAGCAAAGCAATAAGATACTCCAATTTAAAATGGATACACATTACTTCTTCTTACAATTCATTGGATAGAAACAGTAACATGTGAACAGCCAGTCTCAAAATGACTTCCTTGTACACAGAAGAAATAAATAATAGAAGATTTACTAAGCAGGGAAATTAATGCCAGAATCAACTACTAGAGATAGCTCCTGAGCATAAGAGACTCATGCAGGGACATTGAACACCATCTGGTAGACCTGAGGAAAGGAAGCATTGACTTTGACCATCTCAGTATGTGCATCAAGCGCTACCAACTAATGAGCCATGGGTGACTCAGTTCCAGCATGTATCTGCCTAAGTCTTGAAAAGTGAGGAGAAACATCCTGTTAGATTTAAGACACAGTGTTAGAAGTCTTTGATAGCATGCACAGTGAAATTTCTTATTTTTAAGAGATAAGACAATTGTATATGTTATCCACCAATAATGCATACCATGAATATTGACCAGTTGGTGAGCACATGACATATTCCAGGAAGGGTACTAAGCTACTTATCTGTTTTTTTTTTTAATGAAATCCTATAGACAAGTTATTGTTATAGATATTTTACATGTTAAGAACTTAGATCCTAAAGAAGTCCAGTGACATACCTAAGGTAGTACAGGCTGCAGATGCTAGCTCTTAGAGTCAAATGAATGTTTACCAGAGTCCAACATCCTTATTGTCCAGCATTCCATGGCAGCTTTTCCTGTGTCCAGAGCATTATTATTATTAGATTTTCGCTCTCAGCAACTCCTATTTTAATACAAAAATATGTCATCAAAATCCATTTTCCTCTTGATATTAAAATACAGAATCTCTGAGCTATGTGATAAGCATAAAAAATACCCTTGCTCCAAAAAAAAACCTTTGCTGAGCTAATGCCAGTACATACTGTTTTCCCCCAACCCCAAATCCCAGGATGTTTAATTATGTCCAGCTGCTGAGATGACAATTTTATTTACATGTGCCTAATTTGTTCCCATGTTTGATCTGAGTCTTCCTTGCTCTAGACTTGTCCTTGGAGCCATTTTTGCTTAGTAGAATAACAAGATCAATAATCAGACTATTTTATAAGCCTCCACAAATAGCAGAGTAACTGTTGTGTTGACCACATTTCTGCAGATCTATTATTGGGACTTCGACGCTGAACATTTTATTAAAGATCTCTGTCAAGGAAAGCTGATTGAAGGATGAAGAGTCAGGGGAAATGGTAGAAAAAAAATCCCTGCATCCAGCTATGCTTGAAGGTGGCAACTCCCTGTTCATCCTGACAGCCTCGCCTGCCCCCTCTGTCTCTTCAGGTGTAAAGGGCAGTAATATACTGTGAGTTCCATCCTAGTCTTCCAGTAAGATATTCCCATCTTCACTCACTTCTACATGAAGAAATAGCTTCATTTACATCATAGGTCACAGATTTGGTCTCACATCTAGATACCAAAGTCCATGTTTGAATTCCTTTTGCAATTTGGCGATACTACTTAACCTTCTGTAAATGATGTTCCCTTTAAAATTGACCTTTGATAGCATTATTGTTACATGTCATTGAGGTAAAGAGTTTACCTTAGTTTTCTGTGGCTGAAGTGACAAATCACTATGGATGTAAATGTTAAAGATGATGGAATCTCCTCTTAAGTCACTATCACCAGGTCAAAGTCAAGGTGTAAGCTGTACTGTGCACACGCTTCTGCATGTTTCCAACTTCTAGGACTACATTCCCCAAGTGTTTGGCTTGCAGCCACATCTGGTTCCAAAGCCAACAGTACGGAATTCTCACAGCTCCCTCCTTCCCTTTTCTTTACCTTTTCCTCTGCAACAACTCTCCCTCTGCCACCTTTGTGGTTACATCCAGGGCTTGTTCATACAATCCATGATAATCTTTGTATCCCAAGATCCTTAATGTAACAATGTCTTTGGCATGTAAAGTAATATGTAACTTAGACCTTGTAAGGGAATAATCACCCTTTTAAGTTGCTTTCCTCACTGCAGTGACAAAATGCCTGACAAAAGTGACATAAGGAAGGACAAGTTTACTTTGGATTAGAGTTTGAGGGTAGTCTGTCGCTGTGTAGGAGGTGTGTGGTCAGGGCAAGAGGCAGCTGCTCACTTTGTGTCAAGGAACACAGAGATGGATGCTGGTGCTCATCCGGCTTTCTTTCCTCCCTTTTACTCGGCCGTGAGCTCAAGCTAATGGGAGACACTGTTCCAGTTCAGATGGGTGTTCCCCCGCTCAGTTGAACTTCTCTGAAAACAGCCTCACAGGCATTCCCAGAAGTGTGCCTCCTACATCTTTTGGGGAGTGTTTTAGATTATCCTAGAGTATTTTTAGAAAGGTTTTTTTTTGTTTGTTTGTTTATAAACTTTAATTCAAGGATAATGTTTTCACAGATATATTTCTTATATATTAAGAATACAGTTTTAAATGTCATCTTGGGAGTCGGGTGTGGTGGTGCACAATTCTAATCCCAGCACTCAGGAGGCAGAGGCAGGCCAATCTTTGGGAGTTTGAGGCCAGCCTTGTCTACAGAGTGATTTCCAGGACAGCCAGGGCTACAGAGAGAAACCCTGTCTCAAAACAAACAAAAAACAACAAAAAAGAAATATGGAACAAAATCAAGTTAAAACAGTAAGGAGTAGGATGAAGATTGTCTCTTCTGGGAACATAAATAGCCCATATGGCTGAGATGATGGGTCTCAAGTATGGCTGAACTTAGTCTATGTAGCAATATATGGATATCTCAGTGATGGCAATGCTCAGAGAGGTGCTTCTGACAACTAGCTAGAAGTCTGGGAAGGTGGCCGCCATCCTACTTTGTGGGACATACTCCCAGGACATAGTTATTTGGATCAATGTATCAGAAGTATGGGGGTCAAAAAAGCCTGATCTTCAACTTAGAGGATGAGATGGAGTTGGTATGAATTGACACTGTAGAGCTTGGCAGAGGCTAGTTGCTAACAGTAGTTACCGTTGGCACTGGTAACTACTTGGATTTCATTCCATATATAGTGGGGAAGCCCCTGGAAAGTTTCAGTTAGGAAAGCTAAATGGATCTTATTTACATGTTAATTACTGGCTGTTGGGTATAAAATAAAACTCTAGTTGCTTCCTCAAGAATAAGAAAAAACAACAACAATAAAGTAATTACTAGAGTGACCTGTGTGATTTTTATCATGATGACCGTGGTGTTTTAAAAATATTTCCTCAAATGTTTTGAAACATCTTTCAAGATGGTCAGGGCAGCAGGCATAATATCCTTTCTTTTGATTAGCCAGATTTAATAACTTAGGTCTCATTAATAGAATACAATGGAAGTAAGAATGTGAATTCTGAAAGCCATTCAAAAAAGGATAAGATTTCTCCTTTTGTTCAGTCTTTCTGAGAGACAGAAGGCATTTGTGTTAGTTTTTCTGACACTGAGACAAACCCCTTCAGGGAGGACGGACTTATTTTGGCTAGTGGTTTCAGAGGTCATAGTTCATGCCTATCTGGACTCATCGTTTTGGGACTGAGAAGAGGCAGAAGAACTGAGAAGAATGCTTGGTGTTGTGAGCATGGGCCAGCAGCTTCTTAACATTGTGGTGACTAGAAGCAGAGGATATGTGAGAAGACAGGCTAAATCTTTCCAGGTAGTTCCCTTAAGTGATCTACTTCCTCCAGCTGGGCCCCTCCTTTCCTTCATTTTATCACTTCCAAAATAAAGTCATCTTATTATAGAGCCATCAAGGGTCTGATCCATTGATTTGGTCAGAGCCCTCGGGCTTCAATCACTTCCCAAAATTCTACAGCTGGCCATCAGGTCCCTGGCACATGAGCCTGTGGGGGAAATTCCGTATTCAAACAAACAATAGCCTTATACATAAAGACCCTTAAGTCTTCTGGGAGATTCCATGTTCCATGAAACAGAAGCTCTACCTAATACTGGAGAGGACCATGGCTTCTATCAGAGGCTTGTGAATAAACTATCTTCAGATTAACACCCAGTCCTAGTCAAGCCCTTGATTACTATAATCCTGGGTGAGGTCTTGACAGCACTCTCATGAAATTCTGACCTAGAATCTCCTCCCAGCTGGGTCACTCTTACAGAGTTGGCTTATAAAACTTGTGAGACAATAAATCCGTATGTCAGTTTGGGAATATTTGGTTATGCTGTGGTAGATACTCAGTAGAGTCAAGCTACCATTATGAGTTCAGATGATTGCTTGTGAAATATGGAATTAATAACATGTAGAGGTAGTTTTAAATAGCAGCCACAATGCTGTGATCAAATAAAAAAAGTGAAAGTGTAATATTTATGACTATTTTTGATATGTTTATGTATATATTAAGCAAATATTTTGTTGTCTTTCTCTCTCTCAATCTGCCAACATCTAATATAAGATATGTTAATAACTATTCACTGTATACTCAAGATGTAAAGTGGAGCTGGCCAGAAGAACGAACAACACTCGAAGATGAATGAAGGGAGACAGGGGTTAGCCTATTTTCATTGGTAGGTGAGATAACTTTCATGTTGGGCGGAAACATGATTCTGTTGTCTTTATTGGGAAATTAGCACAGTTGTGATTTTAAGAGCTGCACATAAGCACCACGCTGGGAAGGTATTGCACTGTAATATCTTTTCTAATGAGGCAACTTGCCTGGAATGACAGTGTCCCAGAATCCTCTTCCCTTTACGTTTCTAGTTAGTCTGAGCCATAAACATATTTTATTAGTTTGGGATGTGTAAGTTATAGCACAGTCATGTTGCTTTTTAATGCTCAGTAGCCCGAGGCAGATGCTCCTGTAGCTCATGGGTATTGATTATCTGCTAAGCCATCAGTTTGGTGTGGGATAACAGTCACGCCTGTCACTGCCTGACCTTCCCCTGGAATTTCCCTTCAAGTTGTCTAATTCGTGGATGAGGTGTTTATAAAGGGCACCAGCTTCTTCTGCAATACAACTACCCAGGGGAGACAGTGGGGGAGAGTCATGGGTTCCAGTTCATCTTTGTGACTTTCCCAGGCTTCTTCTCTTTATATACAAATTTCTTTCCCATCTATGGCCTACATTGGTAAGCCTCAAGCTATTTCAACAGATACAGACCTGTTAACTAGCCCCACTCAGATGCCTTCAGTAGATCACCCCCCACCCCCTATACCCCCTACACAAACATACACAATCACACACAGAAGAAGAAGGGAAGACTCATATCACCTTCAGTTTTATCCTGAATGCTTGCTATATTGTTAGTGGTGAGAAGTAGTTGGATTTTCAATATAGATTAAAAACAGAACCTAATGTCTGATTGTAGTTTCTCAGGGTTTTTTGCCTGACTTAAAATCTTGGTATAACTGAATAGGCAACAGTAGGAAACCTGAGGGCAGAGAAGAAAGGATAAATAGAAAGTTTAGATTTCAATGCTTTGCATTTGAGATACTTAAAATGCCAAGGGAAGGCAGCATGGAAGTAAATTGTAGCTCAGTAGAGAAGTCCCAGTTGAACATAAAAAGTTAGGAGTGACAGGTTGGGGACACCATACAGTGGGTAAAGTGTTTGCTGCACAAGCATGGCAACCAGAGTTTAGATGTGCAGATATAAGAGCTAAGTGGGCTCTGCAGCCATCCGTCCTGGGATCCCAGGGCTCAGGAGGCACAGACAGATCTCTGGAGCAAGGTGGCTCGCAAGAAAGGCTGAAAAGGAGACCTGGGGGTTCAGTGGGAGAGCCTGCCTTGATATGTAAAGTGGAGAGCAATTTAGGAAAACACTCAACCTCACACTCTGGCCTCCACACACATGTGCATACACATGCGTACCAGGTGTAGATATTTATGCAAACAAGAAACTGCTAGCAGTCAATAAGAAGGAAGTAAAACATATTATCTCATAAGAATCCAAAATAAGGAGTACATCAGCAAGGGCTGAAAATCATGCCCAGAGTTACTGATGCTTTCAGAATGAATGGTGATTTCCACACTGTAGGCCTTCTGACTAAGATCATAGCTCCTTGACCTCCATTCCGCAGCTGGCTGGAGCCAAGAGTGGATCCTGATCCCTGGGTAGACTTCATGTTTACCTCTACCTACCTTCCCCCACCTCTCTTTCTATCCATCTATTCAAGACTGTCATCACTACTATTGCCACGTTGCTTTTTCCTTTGCCTGGCTTAGTACTTAAGCTGTGAGAACCAGATCCCTAGTCCACCCACTCCCCAACTCTGAAATCTCATCTCTCTGCAGCTCACTAAACCTTATGATTCCTATCAACCTTGAATATAACTCTTCTCTCAGAAAGGCTTGCATACTCCTATTGTGTCCTCCAGAACTCATCATTAGTCGCCAGTAAAACGCCTTTGCTTTTTCAACATTTCCCTGTAGTGTCTCTCCCCCTGAGGATTCTGTTTCCCTGTAGGTATGTCAAGAAGAAGTATTTTCTTTCCCACACTCTATGTTCCTCTGGGTGTGTGGACTGAGCTTCTCTTTGTGACTTTCTAGTTGAAATTGCTGATATATCTTCCTATGAACACATGACTCAGTTTTTAAACTTAGGTTTCTTGATTACCGACTCTTTGTGTGTGTGTGTGTGTGTGTGTGTGTGTGTGTGTGTACGCGTGTGCATGTGCATGTGTGTGCAATTGTGAGTTCCTGTGAACCTGCATGTGGAAGCTAAAGGGGGTCACTGGGTGTCCTTCATCACTCCCTACCAAATTCATTTGGGACAGGGTGTCTTGCTGAGCCCAGAGCTGGTGGCTAGCGAGCCTCAATGGTTCTCTCTCTACTCTGTCTCCCATATATGACACTAGGGTTACAGACGTGAGTGGCCATCCTTAGCTTCTTTTAAAAAATAGAAGTTTTATTCTTTGAAAACTTTGTAGGTGTATACAATGTATTTTGATCATATCCATCTTTTATTCCCCCTTCTGACTCTTCCCAGAGTCCCTAATATATGGCCCTCTCAGTCTCTTAAATACTTTTTAAGCCACTAAGTTCAGTTAGTAGTGGCTGTATGTATATGTATTTGATATCACTCATTAGAGGATGAACAACTTATCAGAAGCCACATTTGGGAGAGAAATGCCCCCCCCCCAGTAGCCATAAGCTACCAATGGCTCCTCAGTGAGAGGTAGAGCCTGCTGTGATCCTCCTCTATCCTCATTGGAATGTTGGCTGGCTTGATCTTGTATAAGTCTTGTGCAAGTAACCATAGTTGCCCATGCCAGCTTTTTAACAAGGTTCTGGGAGCTAAAATTGGGTCCTTATACTTGCACAGTAAACACTCTTATCCATTAAGCTATCTCTCAATTTCCCCAGTACTTTTCTTAACATAGTTCCTAGGATCATCAATGTTCATAAAGACAACATTCTCTTAACATCCTGTAATGTTAGTTAGGTGACTCACTCTACCTTAAATAATTACTTTGTGCCTGCCTCATTCGTGTCACCCACTCAACAGTTCTATCTTATGTCATTACTATTCACTTCAACTTCTTCATTGATTCAATCTCAAGTACCTCACAGCTTTAGTTCACTTCTTGAATAACCCCATATCTCAATTTCTTTTAACATCCAGGAACCAGAACCCATTGCTATCAGAGATATCACTGATACCTCCAATCCCTTCAGAACTTCAATTTCCCTCTTATCCAACCTAAATTCTTTGTTACCTTTTGGGTGTTAGCTTTTTGCCATTGCCTCCATGTTCTAACTTTAAGAATGGAAGGAGATTTCTTGCTCATTTGATTATCTAAGTATGTAGTGCCATGAGAATTCCAGTGGTGTTTGGGGTCCATAAATGAGCTCTGAGTGTGACTATTTTTCAACTGTATCTGGGAGTGCATATGTAAAAACAAAGAAGCAAACAAACAGAAAATCTATGTTCTAGATACATCTCAAAGTCCTCAACACACTGAGATCCCCTGTCTCAGTATGATCTGATGATCTGCCTAAGCAATATCTATCTGTGCTTATTAGAGAGTTTGCATCAGGAATGATAGTGAGACTCTTCATGACCAGCTCTTGATTTACAGTGATGTGTTTAATTCAGAAATCCAGTGTCATCTTTATTTTGGAGATTTTGGCACTAGAAAAGAAGACACAGAGCCAAGGTGAGTCTCAAATCATTTTAACAGGGTAACTAATGTAAAAGGATGAGAATTTTTACCCTGGACTGCCTTCCATTTGAAAGTTGATGAGAACACTGTTCTGCTGGCAGTAAAGATAGAAAATTTATAAGGGTGTGCAAGGCAGATTGCACTGTGATGTAGCTGTTGAATTTTTCATCTGCACCATAAACAAAGAAGGACAAGAAACATTTGTCCTGCACTTCAAACAACTACACATGAAGAGTAACTGGGGTAGGAACACAGAACAATTAAATTTCAGTCTTTCACATCCCCCCATCCTTGAGATTTCTGCATATTATTTCTTACTTCTGATTTTAAATTTTTATTTAAAACTTATAAAACTCTTATCTCATTTGGGAAATAAGTCAGTGAAGGGCAGCACCAAGAGATTATAGATCCCAGTTACATTAGAGGTTCTGAGCTAGATGCCACTCTAGTATTTCACTGTGGCAGGGATTAATGTGAAGGGCCGCTCTTAGCTTTATAGTCCTCTGTACAGTATAAAACAAAGTTGGGTGATGATGCTAAATCCTGGGCAAGATGAATTATTCTCATCCATGCTGGCATGAAGTTAAAACTGGGAATACACAATTAAGTGCTAAAACTTGAGTGTTAGTAATGTTACTCTAATGAGTGGACCAGAGATTTTTGGTGTTTTTGCAAAGCATAGGGATGATAAACAAATGTTCTTAATGGGCAATTAAAGTGACCTGTGCAAGAAAGGAAACTTACTTTCTTTCTCTGGGGCCAAATTCTCTGACATCAACTAGATCTAACTGGGTCCTTGTTTTCATATCAGGGCAGCAGTATGGTAGTATCTAATTCAGATACTGTTATGTTTCATTTTCTGCCTTGCCTTACTGCTAATATAAGGTAGTTACACATTCTGCATTTGCTTTTTATTTCTTTATTTGTGTAAGTGAATATGCACTCATATAGGTATATACAGTAAGTTGTATATTTGAACTAATTATGATGTATGCTATTAAAGCAAGAAATGCCACCAATATCTTTGAGTCACTTTGGTTTAACAAATGGCATTATTTTTATTATTCAGCCTTAAGACTGGCTTTTAACATATACACTAACTTCTTAATATATGATAATAAATGTTTACACACATTCAAGGATGCTCAGAAAACAATCCCTGAGAAACATTGATCATGAGGGTTTAACTAAGGTGTTCAATATACTCATATTCCTTTGAGACTCTATTGTTCAGTTTTTATAGGTATAAATTAAAGATCAGAAGCCACAAATGAGGCTATGATACATTGTCCTGAGGCAGAAGTTGTGAGTAAGTGGTCCAGAGAGATGTTTTAGTTTGTCATCATAGTGTTTGATTTGTATTGTTTGATAAAGCACTGTTTGATTTGCCAGTATTTTAAGATGGAGGAGTCACAAAAGCATCTGAATTTCTTTCTTCTTGAAATATCAGAGTACCTAAGAACACCCACATTCTTCTTCATTCCCCAGAATGCTAGAAGATGCATAACACTCAGTTTTTGTTGAACATCAAGACTTGTAGCATTTGCCAGTTTCTCCAGTGTAAATCCTACTCTGGTTGGTAACTGATTTCAAGCTACTAATAGGATGTTGGTCAAGTGGACCTGAAAAGAGATACATGTGATTTATTCTTACAAATCAGTATAAATCAGCTCTAATATAAATCAATACTATTACTCAGCAAAAATGACTGAAGTTACTAATATGCCCTTTTAAATAAGGCAGTCTCTTTGGTTCTTCACAATCCATATCTCATCTGTGCCACATGTTCAGATGAAATGCTACTTTTACATAGGGACTCATTTTATGCTTGTGATCTCTTGCATAAGGAATTGTTATTTTGGAGAATTAAGACTTGGAATCTTTAAAACAAATAATTCCAATGTTATTTAAGTGGGCATGATGTAGGTAAGACCTTAGGTCAGAACGAACCAACTTAATTGGGAAACAAGCTCCACCAGGGACCAGAAAAGCAGACACATGCACGGCTCTAGTGTGAAGGCATGTGTCGAGCGCAGTGCTCAACTGGAGAGCTTGGCCTTGGGATTGACACACAATGATTGGAGCAAGGACTTGGAAATGTTAGAACTATGGATCTGGTTCATAAGAAAACAACAGTTTAGGATTAGTGGGACAGGAGTCTTACACACTGATTTACTCAACAACAAACATTTCTCACAGGTTTAGAGGCTTAGAAATCTAAAAATAAAGTGCCCAAAGGTCTGATAACGGATGACAACCTACTTTATGCAGGCAGATAGGCACCTTCTTACTGTATCTTTCACATAGTAGACCACAGAAAGAGAAAAAGCAAGCCTTTCCGTGCCCACACCTATTCAAAAGGACTCTACTGTCATGACCTAATGACACCCCAAAGGCCCCATCTCTTAGTACCATACTACTGAAAGTGAGGATTTCAGAGTAGAAATTTTGAAGCAAACAAGCATTCAGCGTATTGTAGTTCATAGCCCAAACAGGCATCCATTGGTCCAAAGGGCATCCCACCTCTCTCTTGTCTCTGTGAAAGATGTGGCCAGACACCTGCTCTATAAGAACAGTAACTTGCCATGCCCCTTCTGCCCCTTTGTGTAACTCACCACTCTGCTCTCATGAACAAAGGAATGAACCATCTTAGAGCTGCCATATATGTATGGTGTATACTGACTGTTCAACTCTGACAACTCTAAGTGACACCTTTACTATAGACTGATTTGGATATGCTCCATTACTTCTTCAGTACACACTGTGTAACACACCTGTGGAAATAAACACAAACCGAGTGAGAACAGCCACAGGCCATGTAGTCTCTGTTCATCATAGCAAGGGAGTCACGGCCACTTGTATTTTTGGTGAAAACTTCAAGGCAGACAGGCAATGGTAAACTGTTGTGGTAGAAAGAAGGGGAGGTTTCAGAGGCGCAGTGATGAAAGGCTGTTGGCATAGAGAAACAATAGTTTAGGTAACTAGAAACAAGGAATCCTGTGGGATTGATTAAAGGTATATTGTTAGATTATTATTTATTATCTATCAATCATCTGTCATCTATCTATCTATCTATCTATCTATCTATCTATCTATCTATCTATCATCTATCTATCTGTTTATTTATTTCTGATTGTGGCCAAAGCTGGCTTGGAACTCAGTGCATAGCACAGGCTGTCCTTGAACTCATGTCAGTCCTCTTTCCTTAAACCTCTTCTTGTTGGGATATAGACACGAGTATCGTGCCCAGCAATGCTTAGCTTTCTCTAGCTTTACCTAAGAAGCAGAGAAACTATTTAAGGAAACAGCCAGTTAGTTATTCATTAGGTCATAGCTGTTATGTCTGCTTATACATACATACATACATAGTTTTAGGTGGTGATAGGATGTTGATTAAATGGTGTAAAATGGGCCATGTCATAATTACAAAGGATAAATAGGAATAACCAGAGAGTATCAATCCTACTCTGAAATACATGTCCAATGTTCCCATGGGTTTTTGTGTCAGCTCATTGTATTTCTGAGTTGTCTAACTTCTA
>CAJQZJ010032812.1:60528-70541 GCA_907164525.1 Lophiomys imhausi
TGGGTTTTTGTGTCAGCTCATTGTATTTCTGAGTTGTCTAACTTCTAATTTACTCTTTTATTGAAGGATTTTCACCAATAGCTAAACTTATCAATGGGTGTCCTGAGACATCTAATTTTTGGAATGGGTTAAGTACAACCTGTGCATTTAACTTCCCAAACTGCACAAGTGAAAGCTAAGGAGTCTGTTGTAGAGGAATAAATGAGCGATAGAAAAGTAAAAGAATTATAGAAGACAACTAGCTGTGCTCCCTTGGAGATAACGTGGCCTTATGCAAGCAAATATGCCATTTCTTTTTTGAACTGAAAGCAGGGTTTACCTCACTCTCTGTTTAGTAATTACTAAATAATTTACTAATTAGTGGATGCTTGACTATGCTACCAGTTCTGCCAAAATGTGTAGTTTTGACAAGGGAAGGAGTTGTATTAAGAGAATACTCAAGCAAAAGGAGTAATGTTCATATAGTCAGTGAGTTTAGTTTTCTGGTTAAGTTTTACATACATACGTATGTATGTATGTATGTATGTATGTAAAAACAATTAGTATTAAAAAGGTCATGAATTTGAAAGACATCAAGAGGAGTATATGGGAGGGCTTAGTGGGAGGAAAGAGGAGGGAAATTGATGCAATTATAAACTCAAAAATAAATGAAATAAATTTTAAAAGCTTAATAATGGTATAATTACAGTACATTGATTCTATATAGGAAATGCAAGTTTAGACACACCACTTTCAAATTATTTCTGCTGATATAGCATTCTCATTGAATAAGTAGCTGTATAACTATATATCACTGTGTAGATGCACAAGCACATATGTTCACAGTATAAAACTTTTGGTTTGATTTAAAAAATAAGTTTTTGAGGTCTGAGAAGATAGCTCAGTCAATAAACTGTTTGCTACGCAATCATAAATACCTGAGTTCTATCTTCTGTGCCCATGAAGAATGGATGCGCTTGAAAGCCCAGTACTGCACAGGTAGACAGGAACCTCTCCTGAACTGCCTGAACCTCACTTGCCAGATAGCCTAGCTAAATCAGGGAGCTTCAGGTCCCAGTGAGAAATATTGTCATACAAAAATAGGTGATTGGTTCTTGAGGAATGGAACTTGAGGTTGACCTTTGGCCTTCACATGCATATTCCTCTCAACACATGTGCGCACACGCGCACACATACACACACAAAGAAAATAATAGGCATTTAAAAGTATGGTTTCTGTGCAATCTGTTTTTCAATATATTCTAGCCCTGAAGCTCCTCATTCCTTTAATATTCTGTTTTATTCCAACCTTCAGACACTGAAATTAACTATGAGTTTCCTTTTCTTTTCTCTAAAATTCCATCTTTTACTATACTCCTGTTATCAGTCAGAGATGATGACATAATGTCTCTCTATTTTAGCTGTCTTTACATGAATATGAAGACCTTCCCTGCCTTTAGTTTTTATCTTTTATTCATATCTGTATATGTTTGTGTATACATATGCCATGTATGTGAGTGCCCAAGGGGCCTAGAAGAGGGTGCAGATCCCATGGAGCTGGAGTTATAGGTGGTTGTGAGCTGACTAGCATGGGTGCTGGGAACCCACTCTTAACTGTTGAGCCACACCTCCAGCCCATTTATCTTTGCTAACCATCTCCTCTGTGGTTCTCACGGTCTGAACTTGAGTTTTTCGATAGTGCACATAGTTCAGAGAGCAAAAACATATAATATTCTTTGTGATTGCTTTATACTGTGTCCAATATCATGTGAAATTTTTCTATCTTCTGGTTTAACAGTGATACCACTAGAAATTGCATTATTTTTTATAATGTTTCCAGATGAAACACTGAGTTGTTCATCTTCACGTTTTCTGCACCAAGTGCATTAATTACTCTTCTCCTTGCTGTGGCAAATTACCTGACAAAAGTAACTTACAGAAGGGAAGCTCACTTGGACCTTCAGATTGATCCATTGTGCTGGTGAAGGCACAGCAGTGAGAGCATGGGACAGATACCAATGCCTCTGTGGGCAAAAACCAGAGAGAGGTGAATGTTGGTGCTTGGTTTGTTTGCTTTTGTGTCCCCTTCTATTCAATCTAAGATCCCAGTCTATGTGGATGCCATCTACACTCGAAATGGGTCTTCCATCCTCAATTCATTCAGGGAACACCCTCACCAACACACCCATGGGTGTGTCTCCTAGGTGACTCTACATCCAATCAGCTTGCCAATGAAGATTAACAATGATAACTAGGTCTCAAGCAGAAAACAGTCTTATCTCCCAGAAAGCCATGCTTTCTGTTTAAATACAAGTACAGAATGCAAAGGAAACACCAAGAATTTCAAAGACATCACTGTTTTATCCTAATGTATAAAGAAACTAGGAAGTCATTGACTTCTTTCTGGAAGCATATACAGTTAAGTGGCTGGCAAGTGAGCAATCTTCATGCTAAATTTCAACAGAAAGATGTCCTTATGTGCGCTGGCTGCCTTCTGGCAGACTAGTCAAAAGGAAGAACAAAAAAGCCCCCCTTGTCCTCACGGGCGCACATGGTTCAAGAGTAAACTCACTCCTTTCTCTTGGTTAAGCATGTCCCATGCTAGTGTGGTCCATGACTTAGCAGATGCTAACAGGGGTCAGGCCAGTTTTCACAATCCCTCTCTCAGATGGCTTACTAGATTCTGGGGGTAGAGACCCTTCACTGGGCAGCACAGGAAAACAGTGATAAGTTCTAGCCGTGTCAGGGTTCCACCCTCCATCAGGGAGACGGACACAAAGTAGAGGACTCAGTACAATGAGGTGGTTTAGTTGGTTATGATGCTGGCTGGAGAAGGTCAAAGTCCGCAGGAGAGGCCATCAGGGTAGTGACTCTTAACATGGCCAAGATCTTACTTTAGGACAGCCTCAGGACTGCTTCTGATGCCTTGCAACTAATGGCACCAGACCTACTGGTTCATCTAGGAGAACCTTCCACACTTAGAGTGGCAGTAGAGTGTGACTGTATTTCTACCAATTGCCCGGGAAATGACACTCAAGAGTTTTTTTTTTTTTTTTTTTTTGATTGAGTAGCTAGGGCTTTCATTTTAGCAGTTACACAGCCAACTACCAGAGCAGTTAAGGGTCACAGCTGTTCTTTCTCTTAAAGACTGCTCCTCATGGATGGGTGCAACCTGTGTTGTGAGGCTACATCTCCATCTGCCTCAAGGAGAGCTTCTAGCCAAAGTGTAACTGAGACAGGGTTTCTAGTCTTCAGGAAGATAGTCTATGGTATAATGTGCCACAGAGTCCTATTCGCTATTGTGACTGACACCAAAGCCACCCTTTCCCTAGTATTATTAGCCAATAACATTGGCTTTTCATCCTGATTCTCTATGCTATCCTCACTTGTTAATAGATTTTCCCTGAAACTTGGTAGATCATTTGCACCAGAGTCTCTGTCTCAGGCTCTGGCTTACACTGCCTGACTTATCACAGTGTCCTGGTGCAGTGAACACACTGCCCAGCTATACCAGCAGCCATGTAAGTGGGAGGACTTTTCTCACTTATTTACTTATTAACTTACCTATGTTGATTATGTATTTTCAATTATGGTACATATTGTATATCATATATAGTAGTCATGTGATGTATGTGTATACTAATGCATAACATGTATAATTATGTGCTATGTCAATATATGCTAAATTTAATTATAAAATTATATAGCATGTTATACATCCAATGCACTATCCATTGTGTGACAGAGCCATCTATATAACATGTAATATATAAATTGTATTTATTATGAATTGCTGTTGTCAAAGAGCCTTTATTTTCCTCCTCTTGGGCACACAGAAAGGCAGTGTTAGAGCAAGGTGAGCAATACATAGTCTTGGATCTGGCTGGGACCTAGAGGTCGCATATGGAATATGCACCTTAAGGACCAAAGCACAGAAGGGCAAAGAGAGCCTGAGCTGTCTACATTCTCTTCCTGTGGCTATGTTGGCTTGTGTACCTGACTTAAGTGCTGTGGAGATGATACAGCTCCACCTGGTCCTTGCTTAGCAGAGGACTCTCCTCCAGTCACTGGGTCTGCAATGGATTTTTGTGAGCAAGAGGTAAACCTTGGACACAAGGCAGATGGTATAAATCAGCAGCAAATTACCAGTACCATAGAGGAGTCCCTGTGTCTCTTCAGGCTCAGCTTGGATGAGGGAAATTATGTAAAGATGAGGAACGGCTAAGAACTTTGGGGCATATTATATGCTTATGGCTGACATTTAAATGCGCTAGGGATGATGGAGAAGTAAGCCTTTATATACCGTGCACTTTAGAGCTGGAGGAGCATTTATCCCTGACCTGAAAGAAAAATGCATCTTTGTTCCCTTTTAGGGTAAGAGGCGCTACTGCTACCACATGTTCCACTGTTGTTTTTCATCTAAAGATATGATTTGCTGACCAATTACCAAACAGCAGAAGCGTTTGTAGGACGCCCTACATGCGTCCTGTACTCTCATGTTCCTTCTTGTGCTGTTTGCTTAGCGTTGAGAGTCTTAAGGCCGACATGCAGCCACAGTCTTAGGTAAATCCCAGTACTGTTGTTTATAGGCACAGACCTTAGCTGGATGACTGCTGTTCTCCATCAGGCAGGCAGGAAAGATACCTAGTCAAAGAGTGTTATTTCAGGATTAAATGCAATAACGTACACAAATGCTTTTGATGTTCTCCCAGACTCAAAGGTAAAATGCCTAGCGGGAACTTAGTAATGGTCTCTCTGCCTTTTTCTTTCATTTCCCCTTATTAAAATCCTTCCAGGCACAGCTCCAATCTGACCTCTCTTTGGTGAAATATTTTTCTTTTTTTCTTTTTGGTCATTTAGTACAGTGTATGTTTATTCATTAAGCTTCGTTTCATTTTGCCCCACATTGGAGCTATTTGTCCATATGGCTTACTGCTTTCTAAAAGAGTTTAAACTCTTCAAGGGCAGAGAGACCTTCTTGTTTACCTTTGATGTTTTTTTTTCTTCCTCCTTAGAGCACTTAGTGAATGCCTTGCAAGTAGGAGGTCCTCAAGAATGTTTATTAAAATAGAATGAAATGAACAAAACAGGCTTTGCAATTTAAATTGACTTGCCTATTTCAAGAACCTCCTCAAAAAAAGTATTTGGAAAGGGGGACAGGCAGTGAAAGGCACAACGTGTCCTGCATTGGTCACTTGACTCACTGCCAGACAAAAGACCTAACAGAAGGAACTTAAGGGAAAAGGTATTTTCTTTGGCTTGTGGTTTAAGAGGAATACAGTCGTCATGGTATGAAAACATGTGGCTGGATTCTTTGCATCTAGTTAGGAAGCAGGGCCCATTTCCCCTTTCTAGTCAGTCTAGGGATCCTAGAGTCTTCTTTCCTTAATTAACCTTCTCTGGAAGAACCTTCACAGATATGCTCAGAGGTGTTTCTAGGTGCTAGGTAAATCTAAATTCCAATCAAGGTTACAACAGAAATTGTCCATCACAGACCTGGTGTATGTTCTTTAAGTCATTACCGAGGTTAAAACTAAAGGTCCCTGTTGTCTTGAAACTGTGACAAAGACTATTTGAGGTTAACCAAACGTTTGTAAGGAAGTCACTCTGTGGATTTTTCATTGCTCTGTGAATAACGAAGCCATGCCTCAGAGATGTGACATTTTTCTTCCTAGAGCTCATTCCATGTATGGTTCTGGACTTGGAGCTTAATGTTGCTTGTATAATGCCAGTCAGAGGAAGGGAGAAGGCTGTAACTTCAAAGTGTGGGGAAACTGTGAGGGAGAAAATAAGATACACAAAAGCAATTTTCCCTTTATTCCCTGAGTATTGACCACAGAGCTCAAAAATAATTGTGATGGCAAGCTTTCATGACTTTCGGGAAAACGACAGTAGCAGTTTTTTAAATTGCTTACTGCTCCTTTCAAATAAATCATCATTTATGATTAGGATACTGGTGAGATTACAATTAGACCCTCTTTCAAAATTAGATCTTAATGGAATTGTAGAAATATATTATGATCATTTTTTAAAATTATTTAAGAGTTTCATACAACATGTTATGATAATATTCATCCCCCAACACTTCCAATATCTATCCCCACTCTCTACCCACCCAACTTGTGTCCTGTTGTGTTTGTTAAATCCTTCAAGACCAATTTATGTTGCCCAGTATTCTTGGATATGTGGTTTTCCACTGAAGAAGATCAACTTACCAGGAGCTGTACTCTTAGGAAAAACTGGTTCTCTCACACAGAAGCTAACAGATGTCAATAGCTCCATGGCTACAGGTGGGATTGTGTGCCCAGCTCCTCTCTCTTTGTTGGGATGTGGTGTGCCCTGGGATTTCATAGTTTTTGTACATGCTTGTCTCAACAACATGAGTTCAGATGTATAGCTTCCAGGCTGTCGCAATAAGACAATATTTCTTTGGAGTCATCCACCCACCACCTCAGGCTCTTAGACTTTTTCTTTCCCCTCTTCTCCAATGATCCCTGAACCTTGAGGGGAGTGATATGACTTTTTGATCAACTCTGTGGGATAATTTCTGAGAAAAAAATAACACAAGAACAATTTAAAAAGGAATTACTCAACTATGTATGAACCAACAGGTATCCATATACACATGCTCAGAGAAATTCTAGAAGAAAACTTCAAAAGGTGTGTTTTTTTAAGGTTTCTGGATCACAATATTATGTATAACTTTGAACTTTTAATACACTCTCAATCTCCATAGGATTTCCTCTTAATTTTTTCCCACTCCTTCTGCAACAATGGAAGAGTTCAGAACATGGAAACTAATTTGAAGGGATGCAATAGCTGACACACAGAACTTTACTATGCGTGAGATATGTTTCTAAACAGTTTCCACAAATGATCTCATTTCATTTTCCTGATAAGTTCGCTGCTATTTATATTCATTTACCAGATGAGGAGCTGGGAGTTTGGAAAGGCTAAGGAAAATACTTGAGTAGCCCAGGAGGTAAGTGGCTGAGCTTGGGTTTTACATCAACTAACTTATGCAGAGCTTGGGTCAAGACTCCAGGAGCTCCCAGGACATAGGAAGGATTATGTGCAGGGATGCATGCTTACATTCCTTTTAGAATCCGTTTCTGTTGAAAACAGTTGGGGACTCTATTGGATGATATCATAGTGGAGGAAAGACATCTCTGAGTTAAGATGACAGACAGGTTGCCTAATAAAACCAGCCCAAACTTACGAACTTCAGTTCCATCTAAAAACAAGCCCTTAATTCTTTAAGGCCTAGATGGTGACTACAGAATTATAGAAAAGTGAGTTAACTTCTTCACAGTCACAGGGATGATGGTGTGAGACATGAAGTCTTCCTTTTATATTGACTCCATATGCAAAGCTCTGGCATTGCAATGTGGGACATAGGCTCTTTATTATCTAAAGCTAACTATGGTAAGATAGCTGCAATTCTATAGATGTCTTTAACCAGACCTCTTATCATTCCTTTTCACCTTTAAACAGAGTTCCACTCCTGGTAATTTGGCAGAGTGAGAAAGTCTCTCCAGTTTTGTCCACTATTCACTGTTTTGTTCAAGATATATTGTGGCACCTGCCTGCAGGATCTGTGCTCTACATTTCATTGTCCTCCTCACTTAGCCCCCATTAGGTTCAGGAGACAACAAAGCTAAGTACATAGGCTGCTGTCCTCTTTATAACTAATAGTTTTTAAGAGGCTAGAGACATAATCATTTGTTTATATATTCATGGAATTGCTTTTAGAATATAATGACAGGCCTAAATAGTTACAGCACAGGCCCGTTTGAAAGGCTGTTTCTTCCCAGTGTTGTCAGTATCCAGCAGCTTTCTGCTGCCTGCCTGCCTCCACTCAGGCTCTTGCCTTGGATCCACTTGAAGATGGGGGTTAGCCCTTTCTTTGGAGAATATCTCATTACATGAAAAATTGAAAGGCAGAATTGTCAAAACTGGAATATAATAATAATCTGATAGAAACCACTATATACATTTTAGTGGTGTTTAGAGTTTCAAAGGAATTGAGACAGAAAAAAGAAATATGTAAAGCGTGGTGGTGAATGTGACCATTAGGAAGTCACTAGTGACCTTTGGAACTGCAGTGTCAGCTGAATGACAAGGGTGGAAACCAAACTTCAGGCAGTGAAGGCGATAATGATGTGATTTGCAAACTGGGAGGACTTAGCATTATGGGCTAAGGAGGTTAGCACTTCCTGCCTAACTATTTCTCATGGGCAATTTTGTGATTCAGCTTCCTTATTTAACTTCTCTACATACTAAGGAGACCTAGTTATGCTCATCATTTGTAATCAAGCAGCTGTTGCATCTGGCGGCTCTCTTCACGGCCACAATCTACATGCTCACAGCATCTTTAATTGAGTGGTTTTACTGCACATTTTTTTCATTCTTTTTTTGGGGGTGTGTGGGGGGGGGGGTGGATATGGGAACAAAACTATTGCCCTGGTTGGTGTTCCGTGAATCCTTGAGAACTGGAATATTATGTGATCAAACTTTGCTAGAAGACTTAGAAATCATTGGGTTTTAGGTGTTAATGAGCCCGCTTCAAAATTCATTAGACCTCTGATGACAGCCCCCTGCTGGACTGTCACGCTTTGCTTAAATGGACAAGGGAGTTGTTTTCCTGCCCTGCATAAATTTTGTTCTTCAAGCTTGGATATTCAGTAAATATAGCAGCAATTCAAACAGTCTCAATCATGAACTTCCTCCCTTCTGACTTCCAGCTTAGTCAGCTTCAACCATACTGCTCAAATTCCATCCCAAGGCGGTGTCTGAGCCTTACCTCTGACCAAACTGCTCTCATCTCCTCTGGATCTTCTACATCTCATTTTTAAAACTTCATGACCTCCATGGCACCTTCTTCTCTCCAACTTACAAATAAGTTGAGGTCTCTTCCCACCTAAGAACATTTTTTTCACTTGATCTTGCAATTTTTTTTCGCTGCATTTTGTATGTTTTTATATTCTGGTATGTCGTCCCAGCCAGCCTGAAAATCACTGTATAGACTTGGTTGGTCTGGGACATGTGTTGCTTTTATGGTCTTAGCCTCCCAAGGGCCCATAATAGGTGCCCATTCCCAGCCTGAGTCTTTTGTATTATAAAACTTTTGAAAGAAAATGCAACACTTGGATGTTTCTTTAGGCATTGAAGTTTTACTCGAGTTTCACTTTGCTGTGGGAAATATCCCAAGAAAGTGGCAAATAATCTCCACCTCACCAAGTTCACTGGCCCCTTCTTAGCTCTCTCCTCCTTGAACTCCTAAGCCCCCTGATTCCTTTCCTGGCATGTTCCTCAAGACCAGGTGATCCCTGTCCTTCTTACTCTCTGATTGCTTGCTTCTAACTCCTCTCTAGTTCTCCATTTCTATTCTGTACTTTCCTTTGTTGTTCATTCACAAATTCTTCCTAAAACTCTTCATCCTCATATATAAATTCATCATTTTCCAAATGCCCAAATAATTCTCAAATGTATATGAGAACTCTTGCTCAGTGGTGTTCAATAGAACCTTTTGCTAACATTGGAGATATTTTTTTTGCATTGTATAATAAAGTTGCCACTTGTCACATGTGGCTACCAAAGACAGGGAATCTGGCTGATATTGTCATTAGGGTGTTTAGTTTTAATTGCTTTCAAATTTAATGCCCATATGTGGCACAGCTTAAGACCAAATGATTTAAATCTATTAAAAGTATCCTTTCCAATATTCTTCATTACATACAACAAATTAAAGTCGTTGTCCAATCCCCTAGTTATCACCCATTCCAATATCCCTTATTTTCTTAAAAAGTGTTATTAATTATTTAGATCACACTCCTGAGTCATATTTCCCTTCTGTCTTTTCCTCACTCTGACAGCTAATTGAGTGCTTCTGTTGCTAAAATCTGACCCTTCTCTTTACTACCACTGTCTCTTTCCTGCCTGCACTCATTATGAATGACTTGCAATTCCCTGTCAATTTGTTTCAATACACACACACACACACACACACACACACACACACACACACACACACA
>CAJQZJ010032812.1:70551-95454 GCA_907164525.1 Lophiomys imhausi
ACACACACACACACACACACACACACACACACACACACACACACACATTTTCATAGAGGACTAAGTTTGGCAGTTGCCATTTTAAATGCTGTGATGCATCCATTTTGTTATAATGAATTCTCTACGACTAAGGAGATAAACCTACTTCTTATTCCACATCTTTCATTTCATCTTGTTCATCTAAATCAAGAACCCATGTCCTTCTACAGTGAGCAATTGGACTCTAACAACAGCTTTCTCATTTTAGTGACTTTATTTCATCTATGCCTCATTGTAGAGTGGACATGTGTGGCTTCTCAGAATTTTCTCTGGTCAAATTTCCCTATGGCTCACTCCCTTCTTTGTACTAAAATGCGGTTACTTTATCGCTTCAAATCTAATTCCATGCTCAGATTTTCCTTAAAGATGTAGACTACGCTAATCCTCAGTTTTCTGCCCAAAGTTTTCTCTTTCTCTAATATGCATTTATCTCGGGCTCTTTTTAGTACTATTAGTTGTCATATAGTTAAGCCTTTCTCCTCAGTTTCCCTGTTTTCCAATTGCCTCCAATTGCTGCTTCTAACTGGTATATAGCTATCTGATACTGGCCATGATGACTGCACTATCTAACTCTGACGTCACTGCTGCCTTCCTCATGGCTGTGACCCAAGAAAGCAACAATCGATCAGCTAGTCACTGCCTTCCATCTATTCACTTTGGTATTTTCTGATACTCTGCTATACTCCAGGTCCTCTATAGACAGCAGAATCATGAAGGAAAAGATGACCTGCAGTCCAGGACTTACATTCTAATGGAAGAAATCAGACTTAAAAAACAAATATGTTGAATAATGTATTTCAGATGTTTAGTTAGGAATATGAAAAAAAAAAGAGGGAAAGATTTGCATATTATCCATGGAACAAGAGATGACTTTAAGCAAGGCTTCAGAGAAGAAGGAGATCAGTAGAACAAGCTTATTCTGTATTTGTTGCTGTTGAAAGCAAAATGCCCCAAAGGTCTGACGGGAGCACTAGTTGAAACGCCCAGGAGGAAGTGGAGAAAACAAATCTGGAGTCTTTGACCTTCAGTGATCATAGCAGGAGGTAATGGGATGATCTAATTTAAAGAAACAAATGACCTACTATCTGGAGAAGTTGCAGTGAAATGACCTCGAATTTTGTTCAGATCATCACGACCTGCATTTTCAAAAATGGAGCCTCGTCTCTGCCACTGTGGATTCAAAGGAGCCCATGCTGGAAACAGAAACTTTCAGAGTCATGGTGGATAGAGAGGGCACCTGACACACTTCTAGGCAGAATCTATGGAGAACTGATGCTTTGTTCAACATATATTTGCTGAGCACCTACTCTGAGCTGGTACTGCTCCAGGATCTGAAAGCTCTAACAGTGAACATGCACAAAGGAGCCTCCTGAAGTTTACCTTCCAATGGGAGGATATTGACAGTCAGGGGTCCTACAGTACAGTAGGATCCTACAATACGTTAGTAAGTAGAGATACTATGAAGAAAATAGATGGAGACAGAGCAGGCAGGGTTATTGGTAAGCAACTTGCATTTTAAAATAGGCTGATTAGAGAAGGCATCCTTTAGAAAAAGGGAGTCAATTCAACATGTGAAAGAGATGCTTAGGCAATGTAACATTCTGGGCAAAGAGACTTCAAGGCTGAGTAGACAACACCTGCAAATGTCCTGAGATGGAAGTTATCTTCCTGTTAAGGAACAACATGGAGGCCAATATGACTAGAGTGGAATAAAACAGGTGACAAAAATGTGAGGTCAGCAAGAGTAACTAGAGCACAGATTGTGTTGACCATAAACATTTTTTGTAAGCATGTTGGGGTTTGGAGTAATTCAGATGGGGAAACACCAGCATTTGAAAGCCTGATCTGTCTTATGTGTCAGTGAGCTAGCCCAGCCTGCTGTATGGAGTATGTTCTCTGGAGAAGCAAGTATAGAATCAGGAATGGCAGTGGTGGCATGTTTTCTAATAATCCTGGTGAGAAAAGAAGAGGCCTGGCCCAGAATTATAGCAATAGGAGGTAGTAATGAGATCAGAATCTGGATATAGTGGAAAGATGAAGTAAGTAGGATTTGCTGATGAGATATGGAGGGATAGTAGTAGGGGGAGAGGGAGAGAGAGAGAGAGAGAGAGAGAGAGAGAGAGAGGGAGAGAGAGAGAGAGAGATCTATTCTATAGTACAACAGAGAGAGAAACTCTATGGTTTTGTTTTGTTTGCTTTATTTTACTTTTTATCCTGAGCTACTTGCTAGTCACTAAGATATTGCAGCAAATAAGAGTTCTGAGATCAGATCAAGCTTTGATTGATACAAGACAGAGTTTGCTGAATGTAAGACTGTATTCTTTACACACACATCCAGTAAGAAACTAGAACCTGGCCCTCACCTTACAAGGGTAAGTATGGGATTCTCACACACGGGAAACTAGTTTTTGAGGGACAGAGGGAAAGGTTAAGACTGCATTCTCATAGAGCACACACTAGTTCCTCATGACCTGTGTGCGTCTTCATTCAGTATCCAAGAAAAGAGGTGTTGTCCTCTGCTTCCAGGGAGGAATAGGCAAGGGGAGGACGGAGTGTGGAGGCCTAATAATTTCTCAGGTGGGTTTCTGTGACGAAGAAAACAAAGGAAATTTCCATGATGTTCCAACACTTCCCAGACAATGTTTCAGAAGTTAATGATGATCACAGAGTGTGTAGTAATTGTAGTCTTGCTGTGTCACTGAGAAAGTAAAGGCTTTTTAAAAAGATTTATTCATTTTTATTTTATGTGCATGAGTGTTTGCTTGCATGCATGAAGGTTCACTGTGTGTGTGAGGCCTGGAGACAGCAGCAGATTCCCTGGAGTTGGAGTTATGTGTAGTTATAAGCTATCATTGAGTTCTGGGAACTGAATGAGTCCTCAAGTCAAAGGTCAAAGCCGCAAGTGCTCATAACCACTGATCCATCTCTTTAGCCCCCAACGTTAGGTTTTTAATGACACAGGGAAGAACAGATTCAAATTATCCAGGCTAGGTGGCTCAGGCCTAGAATGAGAGCTGTTCAGCTTTAAGGTGCACATTATGATAATTTCCACCTGTACAGCTCTTGAGAAAAATAAAAGAGATAATATATATGAGAGTAATCTTTCTATCATGTGTCTGTCTGTGTGTCTGTCTATATTACAGTGCTGAGTGTAGAACTAATGTCACGCATACCAAACAAGCATTCTTCCACCAACCATATCCCAGTCTCCTGCAAGGTCTTGAGTGCCATACAAACAGTAGTGACCATCGTTTTTGTGTGTGCCCTTACATTTCTGAGTGTGCTGAAAGGTACTGTAAACTGACTGGGGTTAAGCCAGAGTATTTAGTCACTTTCCTTGGGTTTGAGAATCTAGATTTATTACTGAGTGATGTAGAAGCGGTAAGACTCAGTTATACCTCCTAGGCTACATAATTTCCCAACTCAGCCTTGGAGAAACTGTTGATTTTGGAAATCCATAGGTAAATACCTGGCTTGTGAGTACTGCCGCTGAGAGAATTTATGTGGACTTCCAAAACTGTTGTAACTGAGCATCCAATCTGTACTGACATAGAACAGGTGGGTCCATTCTTAATGAAAATGTGCTTGTGAGCACTATCCATGTGTTGAACTTGAACTATAGGGGAGTTACACTTGGTGATGTGAATGGTCCCTTAAACTAGCTAATGTGCTAGTTGAGCAACAGCTGCTCCTTGGAGAAAGAAGTGTCCAGAATGACTGTCCTTAATATATTGAGATGTTTCACAGAGTTCTAAATCATTTGATTATCTTGCACAGAAATTTCATTTAAAATATCCCCTGCACAAAGCTGAAAATAAATGATTATACTAGGTATTTGAAAAGATTTAATTAGAATTCTGCCTTGCTTTTCTCTCTTAAACTAGTGTCCTTTCCTGTTTCCTACTTGCAACAAAAGACAAGTAAATTGTTCTGATTTAATGGGTTTAAGTTACTGCAGAGGGATTTGATGGTTGGGGTTCACCTTACAATGTTTCCTTACGCATTCTCCTTGTAATTGAAATGGATTTGCGCTAAGTATACAGGTACCAATTGAAATAAAATGCCTTTTATTAGCTGAGAGTAACTTTGCAGAACAATGATGAGTCTGCACCTTTGCTCTCTTGTGGGCAAAGGATTTGATTAAAATTGACCAGCTAAGTGTGACTGCCCGTTGGAGCAATGGAACATTCTGATGAGACAGCCATGTGCTGGAAACTATCTCCAGAAGAACAATGGCTGGCCAGAATCATGTGTGTGGTTTTGAACAAGAAGAATTTTCCCCTGTGTCAAAAACAAAACCAGGGAAGAGAAAGAAAGTTACATGGGCTAAAGTTGACTGAGTGGGGCTGTTGTAGAACTGGTTATGTAAAGTCATTTATAGTTACTTAAACATCAGTGGGTACGAAGTGCCAAGAAGAAGAATGGTGTTCAAAGCAGGCAGTGTAACCATCTAGTCTTAAAAGGGTGTGAAATTAGGAAGTGGACAGCAGATGGGAGCCAAGGCAGCCCATTTGACTGCCAGCTTATCACTACATCCAATCCTTGGGTTTAAGCGTTCCCTAACTCCCAACCTCACCCTTTTTTCTTTTTGAAACAAAGTCTCATGTAGCACACATTGGCCTCAAACATAATATATAGGTGAAGTTGGCTTCAAAGTCTTGGTCTTCTCCTTCCTGCTGGAGTTACATGCATGTACCTGGTTTATTCATGAATCCTCTGACTTTGAATTTCTCAATCATTGTTTGTCTCTCTCTCTCTGTCTGTCTGTCTGTCTGAATCTGCTTCTCTCTCTGTGTGTCTCTCTGGCTCTCTCTGTCTCTGTCTTTCTGCTCCCCCTAGTTATTTTTTTGCTGTTTCCATATGGGTCCAACACAGCCACCCTGATTAAAGACGATACAGCCTGGTCTTAGACTATTTTATTTTATTTTTACTATTTTACCAATTTCCATGTTTGGGGTCCACTTTACTTCCTCTGAATTAATGATGTTATTCTAGACTCAGAATGACCAGAATTGAGAATGAGTTCTAGAATTCCAAAGCCAGAGTCACTCTAGAGATGGGTCCCAAAGAATCAGCATAGCTTGGTTAGGAGAACTCCTGAGAAAATTGGGTCTGTAGATACCCCTATTTTGTTCCTTACTCTCAGTACAGCTACATCTACAGGGCATCTACAGACTTGAGGCTAGCATATCTTCTTCCTTTACTTTATTCTGTGATTGTTTATTTCAATTGTCAGTTTTATCAGATTAAGAAACACATAGGGCTTTAATGAATAGGGCTTTAATGAAGCATGCCTTTGGGTATACCTGTGAGGGTGTTTCCAGAGAGCAAACAGGGAAGACCTAACTGGAATGTGGGTGGTACCATCTCCTGGGCTGGTGTCCTGGACTATATGAAAAGTATAAAAACTGAGCATTAGGCATTCTATCCATCTACTTCTTGGTCAGTGCCAGGGTCCAAGATGGTCTCATAGCCACACCTTTCCTACTATGATGGTATTCCATTCCTCTGAACTTCAGGCCCAAATAAATCCTTCCTCCAACAAATTGCTTTTTGACAGGTATTTAGTTATGTGGATGAAAAATGTAATGGTACAGATGCCCAAAGTCCCTCCTTGTTACTTTTAACTACCTCTTTCTCATTTGTGTCTCACTAGCTGATATCCTCTCATTCAGCTATGTTCTCAATGATATGATCTAGTAAACCCAGATCTGACAAAAAACACTTGTTTGCAAAACTCTTGGAGCAGAGAAACAAATGATGTGGCTACTAGGTGCTTAGCCTTTCAAGGATAAAGGTTCTTTCTGAACTTGTACTTTAAAAACCATCTTGGGCAACTTTTGAAAATATTTATTTATTTGTTTTATGTATATGTATTTACCTGCATGTGCTTACATACACCACACATGTTCAGGAGCACACAAATGTAGGGGTTAGATAAATTAGATTTAGAAAATATATAGGAGTTTCTGATACTGTCTCTTAATATGGGGCCTGAAGAGCATTATCAGCATGAAGTCAGCAAGAACAGGAAAGACTCAATAGGCTGAAAAACAAGTTTGAAGTCAGGAAAACAGGAAAGACTCAATAGAATTGAAGAAACAAAGTATCTGGCCTGACATTGTTTTCAGCTGCTAAGTGGGCGGAGCCCAAATTAAGCTGAAACAGAGTTCCTCCTATTTGAGGACAGTGAGTGGAGCCCAGGAGAGAAGAGGCACCTGATGCTAGAGAGCTCCAAGAGTCCTGCTGAAAAAACGGCTGGCCATTGATGGCCAGCTCTCTCCCTGAAGCAAAGAAGCCCGTGAGCAAAGAAAGCCTGAGCAAGACACCAAAAGGCCAAGGACTGGACCCTGTGGCTCAGTTTTTGCCTAGAGGGGTTTGATCTGTCCAAACAGTGGCCTAAAGGAAACGGTGCCTGGCTTTAAGGACTGAGGCAGAGCAGCTGAGTTCCTGATTCAAAAGAAGTAAGTTGGCCTGCAGACGGCTGGGGTCTCCCACAGAAAGCATGAAGCCTTATTTAAGGTGAGACTGCAATAACCAACTTACCCTGACGAACCTGCATCTGAGAGATCCAGAAGAAGGACTGCTAAGTGCGTTAAAGAATCTACAACAAAGACTGTATTCCTGACGACTGAGGACCTGTCCCAGAGACTGTATCATTCTAAAAGGTTATGAAAGTAGTTGTTATGATTATCAATAGGTTTAGTGGATAGGTTAAATGGGTTGTAAGAGTTTATAGGATTAATAGTTAAGAAATTGTTGGTGTTTGTTATAAGTGATTTAGTAATAAATAAATAAGTGTTAAATAATAATTTAAAAGTTCGGTTACACACAAATGCCAGAAGAAGGCATAAGACCATCCTAGAACTGTGGCTACAAGCAGTTGTAAGGCACCAGATAGATGCTCAGAATGAAATCCAGGTCTTCTGAAAGTGTTCTTAACTGCTGAGTCATCTCGCCACATCCCCTCTCCCCAGGTCATTTCTAGTCACACTGAAGTTATAGAACACACTGGAGGGTTGGAGGGCAGGGACCACGGTAGATGCAGGTTACCTTCACCGCTCTGGGATTACTCTGTGTTGATCTTGTTTCCACATGAGCCAGTGTACTCTGCTGGCTATGAGTAATCCCACGTTGAACCATTCACCTGTATTCCCTTCACAGCTGAAGTCAACAGCATTTTCTCTGACACTCAGGTCAGTAAGGAAGAATTCAGCCTTAGGGAGAGTCCCTAGCTTAACCCCAACTGGAAGTTAGGGCCTCGGATTAGCAAATCCTTTGTGTGTCTCCAAGCACAAAGCATGCTTCATTTCACTTACTGAACCCAGGCTTCTCCTTTGACCCTCCACTTGAGCATAGGACATCTGCGTGAACAACAGCTGTCCATCTTCTCCGGAGACACAGTGAAGATGTTAGTGATGTTGCGCTCACAGAGGCCTCTTTCAATTTGTTCATTTCTTTGAAAGAAAAAAAAAATCTACTTTCTTAAGAGCAAATAGAACTAGAGAAGGAGGACTCATTCCTTTATGGTAATGAAGGAAAGGTACTAGGTCCTTCACTTTAGCAAAAGAGAGATTTTAAGCAACTATTTGCCATGTCCTTTATGGTGGCACTAAGTTAGCCAAGCTTCTCTATATTGGATAGTTAGTTACGACTTTGGTCTTTACAAACATCTGTGATTTGGAGGTACTATCAGTGATCAGTAGAGCAGAGGGCTCCCCAAGCTCCTCTGATCTCTCTTCCTTCCATCTTGATTTCCAGAAAGGAAGTTGAGCTCAAACTGCTAACTTACAAACTCCTTGAAGACTAAAGGTGTGCTGCTAAGAACACTGTCCATATGGCTTAGATAGAGAAGGGTAGAAATCTTGGGGATGGCAAAGCTTTGTGAGTTTACTAGTTCCTACCAGTGCTTCGCTGGGCCCTGAAGGAGTGCTTCTTGAAGAAAGTGTGGCCCTTGGAAAGATAGAGATGATAAAGGGCTGGGAGAGGGAGGCTATGGCTATCACACACGCTAGGTATGACTTTTCATTATGAAGCTAATGCATACTCATTATAGACAATTTGGAAAACATAGGTCCATAGAGGGAAATAAAAGCTGCCTATAATCCCAGTAGCCATAATAATTATTTTATATTGGGTTGTATTTCTTTTTTTCATTCATGCCCACTGCTAAATATTATTAAATTTTTTTGAACAATTTTAATGAACACTTCAGACAAATGTGGCCAATCTCAGTTATATAAGACTATTAAGCTGATCATTTTGGCTATTTCTAATTATAGTTATTAAAAATAACTTCTATGAATATTTATTTGCACACATCTTTGGTAACATAACCCTCAGAATAAACTTCTCAAAGTAGGATTACAGGGTAAAAGAAATATATGTTTTTAAAATATATATATTTGTAGTATATGCTGCTAATTGTTCTCTGGAAATCTTGTTTCTGGTTTTTATTGCCAACAGCTAGTTTATCAGTATGAACGGGTGTTGCAGATTTACTAGATGAAGGAGTTAGAAATTCTTTTAGTTATTCTAATAATTAGGAAACCATGACTCAAGTTGGTGTAACCAGAAAAAGGTTTATTGCTCCTGTGATTGGAGAGTCTCTTTCTCTTCCTATATTTGTTTTTCCCCCAGGTTAGGATCACTAGACAGTGGGATTAAGATCTTAGCCTTGGTGGGAATTAGCAGGTCCAGTGACCCAGAAGCAGAGGATCAAGCCCTTCTTGGTTAAGCTGTTTCTTTCAACAAAGATATATAACCAACCATACCCTTATCAAATCCCGCCCCTTTGAAAGCTTTGCAGCACAGTAGACAATGATGGTATCCCATCACTATTGTCTTACTTTGCACAGCATCAGTTACTGCTGGGGTTTAAACATATTTTAATTATTGATTGGTTGTCTTCTTCTCTAGTGAGTTGTTCATTCAGTCTCCTTTCCCTACAAAACCATTTATTGGATATCATATATATGAGAGCCAAGTCATGTAAGACCTCTCAGTCTAATGGTACATTTGTCTCACATGAGGAGTTGCAGAAGCACATACCATAACCCAACCCTCCCCAAATTCTGGTTAGAATCCCCCCTTCTAAGTTTCTTCCAAGGATGAGAAATGTTAACCTTTCAAAATGCCCTCCCTCTGCATGTCTCTTCCACTCTCATTTCAACCTTGAACTTGGCTTCTTTCACCGTTCACTGTGGGGTCCTACAAGATGTCGTAAGTAGCTCAGTAAACGAAGCACATACTCAGGCCTTAAGGAAAAAAAATAGGATGAGATGAATATTCATGATCACTCAGAATGAATTATGTCAGTCAGCCATTTGTCATGCAAGGTCAGTGCAACAGCATGCTTGACTCAGGGGAATCATATATGGTCCTTTGCTTCCTGACTGGTCCTTTCCTTTCCTTCCTGACTGACAAGAACACAACCATGTGCTTGAGGAAACTGAGGAGACTGTGTTTGTGAACAGAAATGCATCTTTACTGAAAACTAGAAATGTATTTACTTCTTGGTTGCTTATGACCCCATAGCTGTGCTTACAGAAACAAATGATGTTATGCTTGGCTTGGTCCTAGTCCTAAAGAGCCCAAGGAAATGTAAGCAGACATTTCTTTCAACAAATGGCAGTCCCTCTGTTAAGCAGCTAGTCTGCATGCATCTCCTTTCTCTATGTCTGGGGACTGGCAGGGTACTTGTTATTCCCAGGATGTATTAAGTCAATGGAATCAAATGAGAAACTTTGTTCTTTTCATCAGCGTGCTGACAAGTTCGTTAGATTTTTTTTTTTTAAATTTAAATCAGAAACACCTCTGGTTTGAATTATTGATAGGAGAAATCGATTCTTGAATGGCTCTTTTCTAGGGCCATAACTAAAATAGGCTTCCTCTTTGGGTGTTCAGAAGGGTTATTAAAACCTGTGAACACAACAGGAAAATTTAGCATTCCAGCTCCCCAGTTCCAGCCACTCCCTCTAAGTGTTCATCTGATAAACCTGCTTCAGGTCTTATTTTGTGCAGATCCATGGATTGATCTTCATTAATACCCAACTCAGTCTCCTCATAGATACACACATAAGCTGTTTATTAACATTTTATTAGATTATAAAACTATTTTGCATCTCCAATTATATAAGTGCCACCTATAAAAAGCAATTGCAGCTATTAATGGTGAAGTAATAAGCATGGAGATATGGACACTCGCTGGCGTTTAACAAGTAAATTTGGTGCCTTCAAGCGAAATGACAAGCAAATTTATCATGGGGTCAGTACAAGACATTAGGAAAGCTCTCTCACAGAAAAGACATTTGTTTTAATTAATATTTGTATTCTTTGTTGACCAAAATGCCTAAAGAATTTTATTTCTATGGAGTTTGACCTACAAAGCTCAGAACAGTAGTTAGTTGAAGAAAACAAAAAGTTACCTCCTTGAAAGTTAATAGGATGAAAAATGCAGATTTTTGAAAAATATAATCAGTCTCAAAGGAGGTCATTCCTATCTTTATAATTTGCAAACCCAGCAAAGTGCAGCAAGCTGTACAGTTCAGCAACAAGGGGAAAAATCCCAGTGCTCAAAGAGGAGAGGTGTATTACTGTCAGAAGATTCAAGTGTCAAAGCAGTAGGAAACACAGAGCAGAACTGCTTTCAGTTGGTAGCTGGAAGGGGCAGTAGAAAGTAACCCCATTTGATAGTCAACAGGGTGTTTTCTTGGGGTGGAAGGAAAAATGCATGAGCAGGCATGTGCAAGTGTAACCCAGAAGACTCTGGCTGGCCCCTTGGCTGATTCATGAGGCACATTTGCTCCCAGCCTGTACTCTTGGGTAGATGGCTCCTCCTATCCTGCCTGCCATAGATCTTTATCTTCTTTAAGGGAGAAGAAAATAACAGACAAAGCGACGGTTTATCAACTAACAAGAACTCAAGTAAATCTTTCTTTTCTTTTTTTTTCCTTTATTTTTTTATTTCTTCAAGTTACATCTCAATCGCAGTCCCCTCCCTATTCCCCGCTCCAGTCTCACCCTCCCACCCTCAACCCCCCATCCTCTTCCCCCTTTTTTTCTTTTAAGTTTAAGGTATATCTTATTTCCCCCTACAGCTTCCCCTTTCAGTCCAACAAATGGCTCTTTCTCTTATAATAATAAATACAATACAAAACAACAGAGGTAATTAGGCCACAGTTATGAGGGTTATATGGCTTAACGTACATTCCCAATGACCAGTCCATATGTATTTGGTACCTGACTTTAACATTCTACTATCTAACCGTCTCCATGAGTTTAAAGTTCTTAACACATATATAATACTAGGACCACCGACAACAATATTGCATTTAAGATTTTTGCTAAAAGAATAGATTTTAGGTGCTCTTGCCACAAACCAGAGGGTTGGGGGCAAACTATGTGAGAAGATAGTTTTTCCAAATATCATGTTTTATGCCTTAAACATTGTGTATATATATATATATATACATATCATTATGATAAAACTCATCATAGATATGCCATATGACCTAGGTAAAGTGACTGACTTTTAAAAACCTAATTTTCTCATAGCAACATAGAGATAAATAAAAGCAGAAACTCAAGCAATATAAAGGGGAAGGAGGGAAAAGAAGGAAGGAGAAACAAACAGTGGGGGGAAGGGAGTAGTAGGTGGAAGGAGGGAGAGTAGGAGGAAGGGAAGGGGGTGACTAGTATCATTAGAATCAGAGGCAGTTTCTTAGCAGGCCTTAGTTCTTTCTTCATTAGTTCCTCTTTCCTCAACCCTTCTCAGACTGCCTTTTGCATCCCTCTTCAGAGCCCTGACAATACCCAAAGCTCCACACCAGAGGGACCTATCACCTGGTCCACTGATGGAAATGACCAGGTGACCCAGTCAGAGAACAGCATGAAGACTGTAAATTGCAAACTGATCAGCTAAGGTGAGGTTAAGTTTGCTGATGGCTCCCTTCACTGTAGGGAAGGTTGGATTTCAAAAACGTTTTAGGGGAATACATGCAAGTAAATTATCTGTTATTATGAGCCTATTACTTAATCCACATCCTTCAGCTGGGGTTTAAAATTGCCATTATTTTGATCTATTGAGGAACAGAAGTTAAACATAAATCAAAAGACCTGATAGGTATTAAATAATAGGCCCTCTCTTACTGTCATTCTCCCTTAGAAGTCAGGCCATTCACCCCTGTGCTGACAGGTCTCTGCTGTGGAGGACAGAACAGGGAGTGGGGAGAGGAAGCAAATTCAGTCCCTTCCTGTCACAGCCACAAGATTAAAATATAACTCTACCTAGTACCTATGTGACTTCTTGGCACATAGGCTGTGCTAGAGTAAATCACGTGGTGATGAACTTCCTGCCCTCACCCAAAAACATAAAAAAGTCAGAAAACTGCCCCCCTCCCTTTTTGTAGAGATTTTTCTGAAGTCTCTTTCTCTTTCATACACCCCCTCTCTCCTAATAAGCTTATTCTGGAAGGTAAATTTGTGTGAGCTTTGTCCTCCTCCTCCTGCAGTCACTAATAACATTGGGTTCCCCCTCCCCAGTGGTGGGCAGCGAGGAAAGTGGGGGTAGGAAAAGGAAACAGTAGGAAGCATTTATTTAGAGTTTAAAGTTTTGTTGTTTTAGGTAACATATATTGTAGTTCACTTTTGACAGCAGCTACAGATTAGTTAAACTTGAGCTACGTAAGCGTTGTCCCTCCATATGCTGCTAAAGCTGTGTGAGCCATCTTCATTTATCAAGAAGGATGCCGACGGAACTTTGCATAGAAGTCAAGGTCAATATTAGATATGTCCAAGACTCCGCAGCATGGGGCTTGGCACGGGGCGGTCTTCCAGTAAATGTGGCTATTCTTTGATTATGGAAGTATCGGAAGCCACGCCATCCCTTTGCTTTAATTCACTGAGTTTTGAGTATTCTCTACAATGTAAGCATAGTTGACTTGGCATGACTGTTTCATTTAGTTATTAATTCTTCATTTGCATAAACGCACTGCATTTTGGAAGGTTCATACGTTTGGATGTGATAGTTGCTACTGTTAGGATAAACTCTTTAAGAGGATTTCAAAATAATCCTGGAGAAAAAAAAAAAAAGATTGTGGATAGTAACAATCGCTTCTCTGTTTTCTTTGGACTAATCTTTGTTTTGTCTAGGTCACTAAGAAATTGTGTCTGAGGGGTTCAGAAGAAAACAGTGTTGTGGAGAAAGAGTTGAAAATTCAGACGCTAAAATTCTTTTCCTCACAGTCTTGAGGCCAACCCACACTTTGGTCCCCATGATGAATATACTTGAAAATATATAGGAAATTTTGAGATTTTTTTTCAAAAGAGGATATATTACAATATCGTAGCTCCACAAGAAAGTGGCACTAGAATGGTGTCAACTCTTTCAAATTCAGTTTCATTAAATGTGTGCTGTGTATTGAACAAGCATGTTGAGTAAAGCAGGGGAAGCAATGGAAACATCTTTTCTTCCTTCTAATGCTGTGTTGGAAAGCGTCCCCTGTTTTCTTAGATGCTCCCTGCTATTACGCATGAATAGCACTTTGTGTAGTTTGAACTGTTCCTAAGACATTTCTTTTCTTTTCTTTTTATATGAACTAATCCTAAAGAGCTCTTGGAAATTTTCATCTTCATCAAAAAGCCCTGTAGGTGATGATAACTTTGAGTTCCAGCGGAGAAATAAAGGTAAAGAAATGGTAAACAGTGGAAATAGAAGGTAAAGCAGGTAAGAGGGGCTCATGGGAACTGAGGCCAGGGAAAGGAGTCTGGAAAAGGTACATTAAGATGGTCTCTGTGGTCGCTAGTCCATCTCTGCCTGTTTAAAAGATCAGTGGTCCCAAGGAAGAAAGCAAATGATTTCATGTCCTACAAGTCACATAGAAGCTCAAAAGAGTGTCAACATTTCAAGATGTACTGTTTCATTTTATGGAACTTAAAATTGAACTCCAAAAAGATGGAAGAAGAGGGGAAGGGGCAGAAAGAGCTGGAAAGCGTAGCAAGGAGGATGGGCTGCTACTGGATTCCCTCCTTACTTGCTACCAAAATGAATGCTTCCTAATTTGCCTTTTTAGTACTCATCAGGAAGAGAATGCCTCAAAGAAGAAGAGAGGGTATGATTGCAAGTGAGAGGAAGGGACAGAGGCTGGGGAGATAGAGATGCAGAAGGAAGAAGTGTGGGAAGACTGCCCACAAGGATAATCACAATTCACATCCCTTCCTGGCTTTCCTGATGGCTCTTTTCAGTGGCTATTTTATCCCACACTTTAAACAATGCTCCAAAAGGCTGCCCTGTGGTGATAATGGCCATGGTACTATCCTGAACCAATCCAGAACTAGCCAGAAGCCACCCTCTGTTGCCAGCACAGACAGACACACAATCACATGCTCTGCAGGCCACTTGTGAACTACCAGCTTGCTTTTTTGTTTCTGTTTTTGTTTTTACAGTAATTTTAATCTCATGAGAAGGAAAGTCGTTTTAAAATTTATAAGAAAGGTTTCTTGATTCCACAAACTCATATAGGTAAAGAAATTTGGATCTAGAGGGGGTGTGAAGAGGAAAAAGAGGAGAAGGAGGGGGGATTAGAAGTGGTAACAGGGAACAGAGAAGACCAAAAGGAGGAGGAAGGAGGAAGGAGGAAGGAGGAAGGAGGAAGGGATGGAGGGAGGGAGGGAAAGAGAGAGAGTGAGAGAGAGAGCATATATGATTGAGAATCAATGATTTGTGCATTGAATCTGTAATCCCAGAAGTGGCACAAGTCATTTCTTCTGAAATTCTATCACCCAAAAAGAAATTCTTGTGTCTACACCTGACCCAAGGAAAAGCAGCACAACCCTGCTATGACCTGGTGGAGGAAGAGGTATGATATTGGTAAAGAACCTTTAATACTGATATGAGGCATGTGTGTCACCCCAGCTACCAGTAGGTCAAGTATTCTAGGCTCTAGATACTCAGCATAATTAGATCAAAGGATGCCAAGTGGAGACACTGTGAAAGATACAGCAGAAGACCTAAACCACGGGCAGAGCACACACAATCCCTACAGATTATAGCTACTAAATCAGAGTTTTAATCAAAAGACAAAATGAGTCATCAAGACATTTTCAAGTAGGAAATGATGTGATACATTTTGAGGCTACCATCCAGGTGAGGGATCCAGAGAGAAGCGGGAGTGAATCTACCCATTCTCTTACTTACTAGGTGTGGTCCTATGTGACAGAGTTGCTGAAGTGATAGGAGTAGACAAGTTCTCTGACTATGAAACTTAAAATACAGTAGATTCGGAGAGACCAATGAGGAGGTTGTGTGGTACCCAGAAGCTTAGTGGGAATGGAAGACTACCACACTGAACATGGGGACAGAGAGACGGGGAGCTATTGAACATTGCTGGGTGTGTGTGGTGAAGGGCAGAGAGTATTCTATGAAATCATTCTTTCTACTGTGGACTATAGGTACATGGTGACACCATTGCTGATGTATCGGTTACTGTGAAGAATCAGATGAGGGCAGGCAGGAAGCTAAATGAGTTCCATTTTACTCAGTGTGTAAACTTATCACTGACTCTTGTTTTCTATTTGTTTTAATAAGCTGCATTTGATAATTGTTTTATGTACTTGTTTGGAGAGCTGTGTAAATATATGGTTATGATGATGAGACATTTCAAGTATCCTCTGGCCTTCACCCCAGTGCTAATATGGCTTAGTAACCCCAATCCTTATCTCTGAGACTTCTGATGGTCAAGGATGAAATTCCCCCTTTCTCACCTAGGAGTGAGTTCATTCAAATGACATTACCTGTAATGATTCTGTTCAGAGATTTTTAGGCCATTGTATAAATTAACGGTGTTCATATATCATTATATAGTGTTAAAAGGCAGGGATTGCATGCTCTGGACAGTCACATAATGTTGACAGTGTGAACATTCCTTAGCATTCTCATATGACCTTGAACATATACAGATCATGTGCAAACATTGTTAATTCATGCCATGTCTGTATGGTTACTTCATATGTCCTAGGGAATCTTACACACATTATGTCCCTAAATCTATGAATGGAAATATGTATTGCAGGATATCTCATTCTACTTAAAAATCAAGACATCCAAGTATTGGAAATGGAAGAACAGGTAAATATTGTGTCTACAGTAATGAACGTGACCATATCATGACTATAGTCAATACTGAAGACATTTCTTACACACATGGCAAGTGAAAGAAAGAATAAGATGAAAAACAGTAAAAGTCATCCTGCTTTAATAAAGTCACAATTGGCAGGGCAGGCATCCTGTGTAGGGATGCATATACACATCATAGATAGTAAAGAAAAGCTAGAGTGTGGTTAACCAAACAGTCAGAGAATTTGTCAGCCCTGGATGGAGGGTGTAGATGGGCAAGAGAGTTACAAGAGGACTGGGAGCTTCCCGAAGCATTGTTTGTACTGTTGGGTGAAGTTGGCTGATTGTACTGCTGGGTGAAGTTGGCAGAGTGTTTGTACTGTTGGGTGAAGTTGGCTGATTGTTTGTACTGTTGGGTGAAGTTGGCTGCTACATTTTGGTAGAGAGGAATTAATTTAATTCTGCTTTTTAAATTGTGATTCTTTGCTTTGTCTAGTTTTGTTATATATGATGCTAGGAATGGAACCCAGGGCCTCATCCGGCTAGGCAAACACTATCAACTGTGCTATGTTCCTAGCTCAAAATGTGGATTTGGAATTCAGAGGTTAAAATGAACTTAATTATAATTCAGAATCTCTATATGCATAAAAATCAGAGGTTGTAGTGGTGGATTCAGATGAAGAAAGGTGGATTAAAAGATTGGCTGATGTCAAATCTCAGTCACTACTGAGAAAACATTAATACTTAAGAATCATGGACTAGCTTAATGCTGGCCTTGTACCCTGTGGAATGTGAGTATCTCTCTCCTTATTTCTCCCCTACATCCTGTATGAATGACCATATAATTATTCTAATCTGGCTTTCAGTTATAGCAACTTTCAAGGTATTTTGCCTTCATGAGAGGGTGGAACTTGTCCAGATTATCCTCACACACTACATGTGAAGCAATGATTTTCTGATGGTCTTCAGGTTACATTCAAATATGTTTGTTCTGTGTAAGCTTTCATCAAATTTCTTTTGTTTTGGATTGTTAGTGTGGTATATGAGATCTATATGCATTGACTTATATAAGGTAATATGACATGGCTTTGAAGAAAGGAAACCATGGTAGAAGTATACATAATTTTGCTATTTATTTTTATCATACACGTCTTACAATTCTTCTTGTATACTGAAGCAGAGAAAAGGGACAAGAAAACTCTCAGTGGGAGGTGAACTGCCTTGCCCAAGGGCATTTTAAGATACCTGGAGTTGTTTTAGGATGTCACAAGAAAGAGACAGATGCTATCAGCATCAGAGATAGACACCAAGGGCACATCCTACAATTCATGAAAACATCACTGCCACTTGAAATAGCTAACCTGCCTGTATTGTCCATAGAGCTCTTGTTGAGAACATTGGCTACACACCAAAATTAGAAACTATGCTGCTCTCTGGTGGGTGTTCCAAAGTAGTAGTATATGTAAGGAGTATTCAGTTCTACCTTTAGTGCTTATGTTGTAAGTAAGAGCTTTTTCTTATGCAAAATATTGATATTTATGAGACAGTAAAAAAGTTAAAATTAATCTGTATTTATTACAAAAATAGAAAATATAGAGAAAAGATAAAAGCCAATTAAAAATTTTCTAAAATCACTACCCACAGATACTTGGTATGTTTCTTTGTAATTACTTTTCTCATGTGTCTATCAGTAAATGTACAATTGACATGCCTACTTTCTGTTAGGTTGAATATATTTTTCTATCCATATTATATTAAAAACATCTTCCCACATCAACAAATTTTGATACATTTTTGGAAAGAGAATTTTAAGTGAATATGAGGAATTAGTTTTATTTGGATAGTTCAGAGATATGTTTCTAAATAAAAAGTCAGAGTTGTTTCTAATAAGGCAATATATTTTTAGAATATATCTAAGTGGAGACAAATTTCAGAAGCAAAGGTAGAACAGCCTGCATTGTGTGTTACAGAATACCAACGTCAAACCCTTCACTGTAGTAATGGCTGTTTTCTGCCATTAATACTGAACAGAATTAACAGAAATTTGGAGATGGCACACACATTTGAGAAGAGAAATTTGAGAGCCAGATGACAACTTCAAAAAGATATTACTTAATAATGTTTCTCCAGCAAGAAGCCAACTAAAATACAAATAATTGCCACTTGTGGTTTAATTATTCCATTTCCTCAAGAACCTAGTATGTAGCTAAAGTATGCATATCGGATACTGATTAACCTTCAGTAGTGAAGCAGAGGAAACCATATAACTTGTTTAAACATCTCCCTTCTCAAAGTGCTACAAAAGTGAATTAAATTCCAATTTCTATCCCGGGATTAGAACAAGTTGCTCATTATGTTCAGGCAGATAGAGACCTTGTGGGAAGTAGGAGGACACCAGCACCAGCTGAAATGACTGTCTGCAAGGAGGCCTGTGACAGTGAAAAGGGGACATCGTCTAGGGAATGGAGGTCTCCTTCAGGGACAGGTGCCCCTACTGCCTCGTGATTGGATTACCCATGCTGCCATGTGTCCTGTTAATTCATCCCTGCCTGATTTGAAAATGATTTGCGGTCACTACCTAGCTCTCCTTGTCCCACTTCTGCCCCACATACTTGACATCATATGTCTTCAAGATAACCAGAGGATTCAAGGGGGAAATTGGTGTTTGTTTGCTTATTAAAGTGCCATTCAGTCACAAAAACATTTCTGTTCCTTTATGATGATAAAGCGATATGGTAATGGCTGTGTTGAGGTAAGGCAAAGCCAAAAAGAATTAAGTTTGGCTAAAGGTGGGACTCTAGAGTCAGAGCCCCACTGATAAGCCGTGCATGGCAGTGGGACTTCCCCTCTTGATGCCCAGTAATAATAACATTAGTTCCCATTTCTTTGGACTGTTTGAGGACTGGCGAGGTTGCTGCAGTCTGTTGGTATTGCCATTATGAAATAGTTCAGATAAATTGTATTTTAGTGGTAGGGCCTGTAAGTCCCAGAGCAGGGCGCCAGCAAGTTCAGTGTCTGGAGAGGGTCCAGTCTCTGCTTTCAGTGTGGTGCCTTTTATGCTGAATCTTTCAGACAGGACAGAAGCTCTCCTCACCTGACAGAAAACACAAGGACTCAAAGACACAAACTCAGTCAAACCCTCTCATAAATGCATCCATATATTCACAATGGAGAAGTTCACAGGGTTGAGTTACTTCACTTCTTACAGTCCCCACATCCTAGCATTATATCCTGCTCGCAAGATCTGCATTTTGAGAAGACCCAGACTCCAGCAGAGATGATGCTCATGGAGCTCTAGGCTAAGTACTGTGTGCATGTTCAATCTACAAGGTGTTATGTTTATCTATTCTCATTTCCATTAGTCCAGGATATCTAATCGCTCAAACCAGGGAAGGCTGTGATAGCTCAGGGGGGTCTTCTACAGTAAAAAGAAAACCCAACACATATGAGGACATTTTGTGGAGAATATTCTTCTACCATGTCCTGTTAGTTCCTCTTCCATGTGCTCTGACCCAAGAACCTCATAGGAACTATCTTTCTAAGTACATTTGCTTTTAATCTGCTTGAAGCAAATCTAGGCTGCTTTATAATTTCCTCTGCACTGAGGAGGGGGTAAATGGTTTTTGGACACAGTGCTTGTAGGGAAACTAGCATTTACACACCAATCACCATTCACTGAATTGTTTCATAAATATTTGTTGGCTGCCTGGTCTCTAAGATAGAGTAGGATAGGTGAGTGAGTGAGGTGCATATCTTACTGAGAGAAAGCTTATGGTTTAATAAAATGAGGGAACTATTTTAATAGATGGCTGCAGAGTAATGAAAGCTATTAGCAGGAGAAGCAAAAACAACTGACCCCTTTCTCTAAATAGCCTTTCCTGCCTCCTTTCTAATACACATCTGCCTCTTCTCACAGCTGTTGGGTCAAAACCAAAACTGTGGCATAGATTAAGAGTATTGAGGACCCAACAGAAATTCCCTTAGGAATTTGTCAGTCAAGTACAGACTCTGCTTTCTAAGTCGCTCAAAATATTGCTGCGTCCCTCCTCCATTTCTCTGTTGAAAGAAAAATAAGTCAGTATAAAGGAACATTGAGTGGTGTCTGAATGGATGCCAGAACTTAAATCAATGGTTTCTGAATACAAATCTCTATGAGGTCACTGTGATGAATTTCCCATTAGGGTTCCATGATAAATTTCCTAATTCTATTATGGCTTTCACTAGAGTTTTGTTTGCGTGCTATGTTTCAATTGAAAGCTGAGATCTTTTCTAGTTGGACTGGAAAATTATATACTCATTTTTTCCAATGGAACCCATGACTTGTCCATCTGGCAGAAATGACAGCCATCACCATAATGGTAGTGAAGAACCATAAACAAGCTTTACCATGCTGCGATTCCTAGGCTACAATGGGTACCTCAATAGTAAGGGCTACAGACTAAACCAGATAGGCAACCTGTCTTAGACATTATAAAGCAAGAGGACCAGTACTCAAACTCTGAAGTTAAATATTTTGCAAGTAACTGGACTCAGGAGAAGCAGAGCATCTCCTAGGTAACTGTAAATGCACATATTAGACTTGGGAATGCATTCTTGCCTTCCTGGCCTCAAGCAATTATTCATATGGATAGACAATGCAAATTAACATCTAGAAACATGGAATAGTCGGATCAGCCTGACCTTCTTAATAACTTAATTGTCTGATGGAATAATAACTTCCTTGGGATTTGTCCTCAAATCCCTCCAAAGTCACCAGCAGAACCTTTTAATCTCTGTTCAAAGGCCCAGAACTGCTCCATGCTGGAGACTCTTTTCTAACTCTGGTGGAAATCTAAGGCTTTCTAGGTTCTGTATCATTGACTTTGCCCTGATACTACTCTTGTCTGATCCTCAAACCTAACAAGGGTGTTCTCACTGTGTCCTTGAGGCTCAAAAACTTATAGTAGACAATGATTCCAGAAATTGGCTCTATACATTAAATTTTTATCCAAGAATTTCTTTGAGGACTAAACTTAGCCCCTGTATCGGGTTATCTTTCTATAGATAAGAACTCAAAAGCAAATTAAAATCTGATAGTAGCTACTGGAAGTCCAGTGCCAGTCCCTCAATGCAGATTTTATTTGTCATCTATCTGCATAAACATCTGTCTGCAGTGCCTCACTGACATTAATAACATATCTACATCATGTATGCTAACTTTTGAGCCAGAATTCTCTATGTCACATTCCTTTGATAATATACCTATCTGTTTTCTAATTCCCCATAATACTCTATGAAATTAATTCATTCTAAAAGTATTCATTTGAGTACACTCATAAGCATCCTGGAGTCAGTGTTCAAAACATAGATCATCTTCTATAATTTTACATATATATATAATATTAGAGTTTATATGCATTATAAACATAATGTATACATGTTTATACATGTCACAAGGACACCTTCTCATCTTTACACTTGGTTTGAATAGTTGTACCTAAGAATACACACACATACACACACAGACACACACACACGGAGTACTGCATATCTAGTGGATGATAACAAGGAAGTGGTCAAGTCTCACAGAGCATAGAAATGTGGTCGAATAGATGCTATAAATGCACCCAGAAAAGGAACTTTGGGCATAGAAGAGGACTTCCTGGAGGAAGTGGTATTCAAACTGAGGCCAGAAGCTTTTCTAATGTATGACCTAAGATTAAAGTTTAGCAGTGACCCTCACTTTTCTTAGTGGTTTGTTTTTTGTTTGTTTGTTTGTGTTCTTGTTTTGTATTTTCCATTTCAACTGCCAGCATTCACATAGAAGAGCAGTAAATGAACTAGCAAGCAGTCAGTGCTCAGCCTTTGCATTCTTCTACTTCCCCCACCCCTACTCAATGCTCAAGGTTAGATGCGGAGCTGAGAACAGTGTACAGAGCTTGGGTGGCCTCCAGTCAAGTGAGAGCAGAGATCTTCCAGTCCTTATTTGCTTCCATTGAATCAGATTGCTATTAGTGCAGCTGCACATTTTACATGAATATATGGAATAGGCTTGTCACATCCTCTAGTCTTCAGTCTAACAAGCCTAATGGAACATGTCACTCTCTACCTCTTACTGTATTTTTTTTTTTTGTCACAGTCACCAAAGTCTGACCTCTTAGAATTTTCAGTCTGAGTCTGTCCTGCCTCTTAGTGGTTGCCCAGCAAGCAGGAACATTTTGCTTAATTGTTCTATGATGAGACCCTGGCATCTATACAGTGGTCTAGTTTCCCCAAACTTGGTTGTATTGAATTTATGTGTTTACAGTTTTTCAAGAAAGTGACCTCAGAATTCTAGGCTCTTGACCTCTCTTTTGTTTTTACTTTTTCTGTGTGTTCAGTAGATGGAGTGAAGGTCAAACCCTTGTTTGATGTCACTGAACTAGGATCACTTAGAAGATTAGTGAGATATAATGCTGGGTGTGTCTGTAAGGCCATTCCCAGAGGATGAATGAGTGAGGAGGGCTCACTGTGAAAATGGACTGCTGCCATCAGGCTGGGAACCCTGGTAGAGTAAAAGATGAAAAGGAAGCTCAGATAGTGCCACAATTTCCCTATCTTTGCTTACTCACTACCATGCTGTCAACTGCTCTGCTTTTCAGTGCCCTTCTGAACAGGATGGGTGAACTCTCCAAGCCATGAGCCAAAATAAATCCTCTTCCCATTAAGTTGTCATTCTGTTAGGGATTGTGATCCCAATGATGCTAAAATTTAGCCAAGACACATGGGTTACCTTGTCACTCAAGGATTATTAGTCCCTTCAAACTATCTCCTACCTGCCAAAAGGCTTTATTATTTCCCTGTTAAGACATGAATGATATTCCAAAGCCATGCAGCTTGTGACTGGAAGAATGAAAGTGTGAATAGAGTGAACTTGGCTTGTGCTTTTTTATTCTTATTGTAATTTCTGAGCCAAGAGTGTAGCTAAGAGGCACCACATACAGTTCTCTAGTTTAAAGATGAGCTTGGCCAAAAATCTTGGTGTAGAGGTAAGGAAGCTGGCTGCGTTTTGTTTCTGCCTTTCTGTACATCTACCTCCTTTGAGATAGAGGCTATTGTTCATGTCCAAAGGGAGCATCATAGAATCTCAAAAGAAAAAAAAAGCAGCACTGTGAGGCTTTCCTCATCTGTATCACAGCCCTTTAAAATGCAAAAGGCATATCTAATAATCATTACACAGTGTCTAAGGAGAAAGTCTGAAATGTTTTATATAAAACGTTATATGTTTATATAAAATGTTTATATAAATGTTTATATAAAAGTATACCTCACTCAAACTTAAATAGAATGGGGAGGAGCATGGAGGTAGTAGTCCTGGGTGAATATGGTAGTTGCACCCCATAGTCTTTTGAATCCTCTTCCTTTCTTCACTGCTAATTCATTCATCCAGGTTGGTTGTTAGCATTCTAGTGAGTACATCTCCATGACAGAAACTGGGGAGGAAGGAGGCAGTGAAGAAAATGCTTTCCTAGATGTGACAATATTTTGTATTCTCCAGACACCAAGCAATGTATTTTTAGCTGTGCGTGCTATAACTCAAACAAACCAGTTCTGTGATGAGGAAGAGGAAGTAGATATCGGGATGACACTTTGAAGTGCTAGCACATTTGCTCCCACGCTCCCAACACACGTAAGACTTCCATCTTGCACAGCTTTAGGTATTATTCAAATTACACTTCATGAGCACGAAAATGTGAATATTAGATTATCTCACCTCATCAGGCACTTTTCCCTAAGAAATTGTCTTAGTTTTTCTCTTCTAATTCAGACTTGAAATTGGTTAAATACTGGTCTAATGTTATGCAATAACTGTTTCCTAAGCAGCTAATCGAAATTTTAATGGATACATTTAAAACACAATCAGCAGGCATGACTTCAGGAGGACTCTGGGTTTCCCTGCCCCTCTTCTATCCCTAGAGACCTGGGGGGACTGACTGTATGTGTCTACCCTGACACATACAGTGTCAGAGAAAGCCTTGTCTCATGGTGGGTATCTTATTCATTTGTTGTAAACCAATCTTTATGTTCACCTACTTCATAGGGATCACACACCTGTCTTATATAAGCACTGTGAAGTCCTATTAAAGTCATAGTGCTGTGTAGGCAACAGCTCTCCAAAAATTAATTACCCCTTCAGAATGGCAGAGCCTCTCAACTGTGATTACAAGAGAGTCCTCATGGATCTAGCTTGTGGGCACAGCTAGCATAAGAGAATAGAATCCACAGAGATGTGTGCAAGAGAAAAATATCCCTGGCTCCCAAGTCCATAGAATTCCTATCTACATTTAAAAAAAATATTTACTTATTATGTGTATCATGTGAGTACCGTGCCTAAGAGGTCAGAAGGGAGTACCGAATCTGCTGGAATCAGAGTTACAGGCAGTTGTGAGCCACCCTGAGTTCTAGAGCCACCATATGGTTACACCTAGGTCCCTTACAAGAGCATCAAGGGCTCTTAATTTCTGAATTGTCTTTCCAAGCCTAGTTCAGGTCTTAGAGAGGGCTTCTATTGCTGTGATAAAACATTGACCAGAACCATCTTGTGGGGAGAAAAGTTTATTTCACCTTATACCTTGTAGTCCATCATCCAGGGAAGTCAGGGCAGGAAATTAAGGCAGGAACTAATAATGTAGAGGCCATGGAGGGGTGGTGCTTACTGACTTGCCCCTCAAGGTTTGCTCAGCCTTCTTTCTTTCTTTCTTTCTTTCTTTCTTTCTTTCTTTCTTTCTTTC
>CAJQZJ010032812.1:95464-130781 GCA_907164525.1 Lophiomys imhausi
CTTCTTCTTCTTCTTCTTCTTCTTCTTCTTCTTCTTCTTCTTCTTCTCCTTCTTCTTTTTGAGAGAAGGTTTCTCTGTGTATCCCTGGCTGTCCTGGACTCACTTTGTAGACCAGGCTGGTCTCAAATTCACAGAGATCCGCCTACCTGTGCCTCCTGAGTGCTGGGATTAAAGGTGTGTGCACTGCCACGCCCAGCTTAGCCTGCTTTCTTATAGCACCCAGAACCACCAACCCAGAGGTGGCAGCACCCACAGTGAACTGGGCTTTCCCACATCAGTCATAAATTAAGACCATGCACCACAGGCTTGCTCAAAGGTCAGTCTTGTGCGGACATTTTTTTCCATTGAGGTTCCTCTTCCCAAATGAATTTAACTTGTGTCAAGTTCACATAACACTAGCCGACACAGTTGATTTCTTGTCCACCTGACACACAAATACATCACTATAAAACCATAACTTTATCTTCCTTGTCCCCCAGATGTCGTTAAAATCAACATCACAATCTAAAACATATTCCAAATAAGAAAAGTCCTGGGCCTTTAAAAGAAGTTCTAAAAATTTTGTCTTTTTAAAACATCAAAAATATCTCTAAAATATCCAATGTCTCTTAACTGTGGGCTCCAAAAGTAACTTAAATACTTTTTAACTTCAGGAAGGGAGAATCAAATAGCCAAAATCTGAACTAAGCAAAACCGAACTCCAGTAGTGCAAATAATGCAGTGTCCAGTGTGTGGTATTCACTCATAGTCTCCTGGGCTCTAAAGGGCTTGGGCAGTTGCAGTTTCTAGTTCTGCTATTCACAGTATACATAGCTTGTCTAGACTCAGGCTGACTCTATTCCGTGGCTACTGCTATCACTGATCATAATCCCATGGCACTACCATCTCCAAAATATTGGGGTCTTTGCAACGGGGGCTGTTGCATCAATAACTTTTCTTGGACTCTCTTTGGGGGCTCTGACCCTGTCACATAGTGCTGAGCCTTAGTTTTTCCCCATGACCCCTTCAATCCAAGGGCTTCTACTTTAGTTGAAGCTGCACATTTACTAGTGGGTACTCTTTATTCTCTATGACCCCCTCATGCCTTCAAGACCATCTGGGTGTCTCTTACACATTACTAAGTTAGGGTGCCAGTATGAAATTCAGTCTCAGCTATCTCTGAGACACAGCTTCTATATATTGACCCTGAGAAAACACTTCCAAGCATAGTTTACTTCAATGATTCTGGTCTCTTCTAAATCACCACTAATTTCTCATCTCTAGCTAAGTAGAAAGCAATAATTGGTTCAGCAAAGCAAAGGTTTCACATTAGTGGTTCTTAATTCAAAATATGACATAAATAGTCCTGATAGAGTCTTTGCTTCCTTCTGAAACTTCACAGGCCCCCATCATCTGCATTGCTCTCAGCATTATCTTTTAAGTTCCCACGATTGCTCATTAAGTTCTAAACACTCAAGGACTTTTTCAATCCAAAGTTCAAGGCCCTTCTACAATCCTCCTTCAAAACATCATGGTCAGGTCTGTCATAACAATACTTTATGACTTGGTACCAATTTCTGTCTTAGTTAGGGTTTCTATTGTTGTTATAAGACACTATGACCATATGGAGCTTGGGGAGGAATGGCTTTATTTATAACCTTATAGATTATAAATCCATCACTGAAGCTGAGGGGAGGAGCTAAGGGTAGGAATCTAGAGGTAGGAACTGGAGCAGAAACCACGGAACTGTACTACCTATTGGCTTGCTCCTCATGGCTAGATCATCCTGCTTTCTTATAGACACCCAGGACCACTAGCCCAGGGGTGGCACTGCCAACAGCGAGCTGGGCCCACAGGCTTGCCTACAGGCCAGTCTAGGAGGGGCTTTTCCATGGTTGATATTCCTATTCCAAAATGACTTCAGCCTGTGTCAGGAAACCTTTATGTCATTTTATGAATCAAGTTGACATAAAACCTGCTAGCACAGTTTCTCTTATCTCTCATCATTCCTTTAGTGAGCCCATATTTTCTTTAGCATTGGTTTAGTTTTTATCTAGAACTAGAGACTTGAAAAGCAAAGTCTGACTACCATATTATGACACCTGTGTCATCACATTCTCTTTGTTGTTGTTTGAATGCCCCTAACAAGATTCTTGTTGGAAGTTAATTCCCATTGGGAGGTATTAAGCAATGAGGTCAAATGGAATCTTTAAGAGGTGACTGGGTCCTGAGGGTTCTTCCCTTGTGAATGTATCAACACATTCATGGTGTTGTGATGAATTAGTGGATTACATGAGGCATTATTTATCTGGCTTGAATCTAACTCTTGTAACTATCCTTTGTCATCTGATGCCCTATTCTGCATAAGCAGTCTTCAGGGACTCATCATCAGCAACAAAGCATTTCCAGATGTAACATTTAATCTTGATTCTCCAGACTTCTAATCATAAGCTAAACATGCCTTCAATTTTTATAATTACACAATCTGACAATCAAGCTACAGAAACAACCAATGAAATAAACTCTAATGCTTTTGTTTTTGATATGAACCCAAAGACTGCTTCTCTGAAGGTCATTAACCATATTTGGATCCAAGGCTCCCAAAGTTTTCACATGCTTGAGATGGCCTTGAGAGATTCCTCATGGATTCCTTTAAGGAATAGTGACTGAGAATGGACCCTTTCCACCTCCAGCTTGATACTGGAAATGTCAATCTATTCTCAGAGATAAGAAAAGAGTGAGATGTGAGAAGGAGCTTCCTATTGTGGACAGATGACTGAGGGCCTTCACCAAGCCTGGAAGATGTCAGGCTTCATACTGAAAGGCACAGATTGTGAGTATCAATAGTTTTCTATGAATCTGTGTTCTCAACTCAAAACACAGCAAGGAAATTTGGCGATGGAAGCTCCATTCTGAACACTAATGACTTTTATTAGTGTTAAATCCCAGACCTAAGTGCCTGAGAGCCTGGAAAATATGTACTTTGCTACATATTGTATAGAAGCTGTAGGTTAATGGTAAGTTTCAGCATCTTTCTTACCCATGCCATTTTCACTAAAAATTTACAGTATTTTCTGCCTTGTGTTTCAGTCTGCTTTATATTTTCCCCCTTACCTCATAGCACAGTTGCTAATAAAAAATGAAATGAACAAAGGCAGACCACAAGAAAGACAAGCAGGGAAGCAAATGGCACAGATAACTCCAAACAACACGGTTATTCTCTATGTAATCCAGAGCTGCTGACTTGTAAAAGTACAGTTCATCCTAGATAGCCACTTGCTCTCCAAATCCTGAAGATGCCACAGTAATTACCTGATCAATAAGCACAATGCCCTGCACTGAGCAGATTTTCAATTTTCAAGTTAGAGAAATGAGAACTATAAAGTCAGTGAGGGAATTAATTTATTGAGAAATTTTTTCTTGTGTATGGAAATTTATAGCTCATGGCAAATTCTCCTATGTATTATCTCATCTGCTAGCAACCCTGTTAGATAATTAGAAACAATGTGATGACTTACAATCAACCAATGTACAATCTCAAGTTCATGGATGTAGCCCAAATTCACACACCAAATTCCTAAGTCTTGGAAGTGGGACTTCAAACCAGAACCCACGCTTCTAGTTCAGAAGTCTTTTTAGAGTCTTGAGAGACTCCTCAGTGTGTTAAGTACTTGCTGTACAAGCATGAAGAGATACATTTGACTCTCTGGTACCCACATAAAAAGCATGCTATGCTGACATGTGCTATAACTCCAGCATTGGAGAGTTGGAGGCAGAGACAAATGGATCCCTGAGTTTCCTGGGCAGCCAGTCTAGCTGACCCATGAGTACCTGGTTCAGTGAGAGAGGTTCTATCTCAAAAATAAGGTGATGAAGAATAGAAGAGGATGCTGACTCTGCTTTCTCAATGTGCATACGTGGACACAGATACACAGGCTCATATACCTGAAAACATATATACTACGCATATGCACACACAGAGAAATTAGTTATTAATTTTTTGATAATTTCATACACGTATGCTGTATTTACATCATTTCAACCCCACACTATCCCCAAGTCCCCCCAAGGCTCCCCCACTCCCTCTCAATATTATCACCTCTTCTTTAATTATTGTTTTACACACACACACACTCTCTCTCTCTCTCTTAAATAAATAGATAAGTAAACAAACAAACATGGACTCCATTTTGTGCTGTGCTGTTCAACTACTCCTGAGCATGCAGCCTTCCCTGGGTGTGGTTGATATACCCAGCATCACTCCATTGAAGAAAACTAATTTTCTCTTTTCCAGAAACTATCAATTGCAAATAACTTCTCAGTTAGGGGTGGGACTCTGTGCCCACAATCCCTTTCCATGATAGGCTTTTTGTCTGTTTTGAGCTTTTGCAGATCTTGTGCAGGTTGCCATAGTCTTTGTGAGTTCATAGGTCCATCAATCCTGTCTGGAAAATGCCATTTCCTTTGAATTATTCACCACCTCTGACTCCAACTCTATTTTAAAATACATTCTTGGCTGGGCATGGTGGCAAATGCCCTTAATTCCAGCACTCATTAGGCAGAGAGGCAGGCAGATCTCTTTAAGTTTGAGGCCAGCCTGGTCTACAAAGCAAGTTCCAGGATAGTCAGGGATGTTGTTACACAGAAAACCCTTTGTCTTGAAAAACAAGACCAACCAACCAACCAACCAAAGCATTCTTTAAAAAAGTCACAAATTACTAGATTTAAGAAAGCTTTACATCCTGATTAAAATTAGACATTTCCTTCTAGATTTTTTTTTTTTTGGAATGTGGATGTCAAACTTTACTTAGAGGTTTTAGTGATATGCTCTAATCATTTCCCATATCATTTAATGACTCCATGTTACATGTTATAGTAGTGAATCTGTAGAGATACAAAAGGACCCAACGAGACAAGAAAATGTATATGATAATGACTTGTCTCTGGTTTTGCTCCTGTACTCCCCCTGCATACCACAGATAGCATTCCCTCAAATACAGAAAGTTTCTGTCTTCAGGGGTCTGCTAGCTATTTGTTATTGATTATCCATGCTCTTTCTTGGGGCGTATGAGATCTAAAGTGACCCAGCTCCACTCATACCTGAAACCCTCTAGTCACACCAAACTATGTCTCATGAGTGCTAGTAGTTCTCATGCCCTGGGAGTCTCCTCTTTCTTCTCTTCCAAATTAACCTATGTCAGTTTCTTTCACCTCAGGACTGTGCCTGAGAGCTACTTCCTCCGAGAGGTATAAGTGCCACCACACTCTGAACTCTGGTCATGGTACCCCTGGGATAAGGATGAAGCTGTAATAGCCAACAGGTATTTGGAACAAATCCATCCAAAGCTAAGCATGCCTCCGTATTCTCTTAGCTTTCCCAGCTCTCCCTTCAGGGGCCTAATTCCACTCGTGGGTGAGCTTGTGGAGTTTCAGAGGAATCAGATGGGAATTCCTCTGGGTCCAAAGTGATCCCCTAGAAGCGCATCTGGTGATAGCCTTTCTTCCCTCACTCATCTTCCCTGCTCCACCAGGTTCCCTGGTCCAGAAGCCAGTCCAAGCTTCAGAAGACTTATTTAAAAAGATTTCTTTCCCCACTGCTGTGATTACCAACAATCCTCTTTGGATTCGGCTTTAGATTACTGAGAAATACAAATTCCCTATAGGGTAACACTCTTTATTAGTTTTCTACATGTTAGTACAGAAAGAAGACCCAGGAGGAGGGTTGAGAGGCCACAAGAGCACAGCACTCTGACTTCTGCCCTAGAAGATGCCTCCTTCAAGTTGAAGCTGAGCCCGTATAGGAATATCATACAGGAGTAATATAATGTAAAATGGTATGAACTAAGCTTACCCCCATCTAGCTGAGTGAGAGTCAGACTATAGTTATCTTATTTGGCCTTGACAATTACTGGGGGTTACCCATAATCTACTTTTCTAATGGTTGGACTGGCTACTTCCCCAGCTGTGTACCCCAAATACTTGCTATTTGAATCTTTCTGGTAGAATTTCTGCTCCAGCTGTCTGTGTGTCCTGGGGAGCATGTCACTTGGGCATGTGTTGCTGGTTCATCAAGACTAATAGAGACTTCTTGTTCTCCCTATCCTCTCCTCTTCTGTGTGCCTTCTCCTTCTCCCCTCTCTCTCCTTCCCCTAGGGTCCCTACCTGTGACCCCCAGCCAGGTAACTGAAAACCCCGCCTACCTCTATTCCTTCCAGGAATTGGCTGAAGCCATTTTTATTTAACCAATAGTTTTAAATTACCTCTAAATTAAGTGGTGAGTGAGAGATGCCCTTGAGGGTCTTAGACACAGACATGTTGTCTTTCACAAGCAACTCCGAGTTTACACAACAAAAGCTGGGGTAAGTGGGAATTTGCTTGTCTTGGGGCAACCAGATCTTGGTGTACAGAATTTAGCACTTGAATACACAGTGGCACCAAACCACCCCACCCCCCCAGCAAGCCTGTGTGTCTGTGACCTTGACCATCCATCAGGATTTGTATTATATGGAGGTAATCACTATGGTTATGCTTTACTACTGACCAGAGAAAATTGAAATATTCAGAAAGTACTGACTAGGTTAAGTGGCAGGTCCTGTTTTTTCACAAGGCCCCTCTCTCTCCTCACTCAGAGCATGAGTGAGGTTTACCTCTGCAATGTGAGTAACCCAAGACTTTATGGAGGACTGTTGCTTGTGAATGGCAGTGTGTTTGTGTCTAAGACCCTCAAGAACATCTCTCTCTCTCTCATGATTACTTTAGAGGTAATTCAAGTTCATTTATTTATACTTTATATCATATTTATTTAACCTCTCTATCGTTATGAATGGAATATAGTCAATTGCTATTTTTTTTATCTTAATGTCACATTCAAAGTCAAAGTAACCTTGTTACAGCAATTCTTTCTGCCTCCATGCAGATCTTCCTTTCATTGAACTGAGGCAGCTTCCAGAAACTACTATCCAAAATAGTCCAACTCTCAAAGCATGTGTTATTCTAATAATGGAAAAGCCTCGGAATTAAGGTTGCTGGGGTGAGAGATAGCTTTCGTATATAAGTTGTAATGATTTGAATCAAATCATTTTACTTCTGAGTTTCAATTTCCTCCTGCATCAGAGAATCAGTGCCTCTTTTTTTTATCCAAGTGCTGATGGCATGTAGTTGATGAATGTCTCACTACTCTGAACTTACCCATCTGCCTTTTCTAGCAGTGGCTTGCTTTTAGTAAAAGTCCTCAGGGGCTCAGTGTGGCTCAGATAAAAATTACCTTTCATCTATTTCTTCCTTGCTTTCCAGATAATCCACAGCTAAAATTAGCAATGCTTAGTTCAGTAAAAAATATTGTTAGAGAAGGCAGCAATGGAAACAGTGTTTGAGCTCCTTCCCCTTCAGGGAGCTGCCTTTTGCAGGAAATGCTTTCACTGCTGATTAAATGAAACTACCCGCCCCTGCGAAGCTGGGGTGTGAAACTACTCAAGACTGAAAGCAGATCCTTCAAGAGAACACCCCTCCCATATTTTCCTACCTTTCATTTTATCAAGGAAAGGAAAATATATATGAAATTAAGTATTGGATACAGCCTTTATATAGAGTGTGGGGATCTCTTGACCTAACACCATGCCTGCATTTGCAGGGTTTTTTGTTTGTTTCGTTCTTTTTCAGGAGCACTAGTGCAAAATGTCATTGGTGTTCATGAATATTTTCTTCTTTATAGCACTTTTAAGTTTACAAAAGGTTCCATGCCTACTTATACTAAAGACTTATAATCTGTCCAAGGATACAAGACTATGATGAGATTTTCTTACTGTTTGGATGAGGAAATGTAAGATCAGTCAGGCTTGCCTACTCAGCTAGTTACTGGAGAGGCTATGATGAGAATTCACCCTAGTCATTTCTGGTTCATTGTTCTTTTACACTCCCTGGTCTATCTCTTTGTGCCTGGAGTGTCAAACTGAAGTGACTAAGGACAGTTTGTTCAGAGGTGGACCTGATTTCCTCATGGTTGTTGTATCTGGTTAAATCCTCATTTGCTTAACTCCTACTCTCCCAATCTCTCCCCTTAAAGGGTGCCTTTGGGCAGGAGCCAGGATTTAGATTCCACATGCTGATCTGTCTATCTTCTTTTCATAGACCCTTCCTCTAGGTCTTTACTTCCCTCCAATTTCCACCATTTATTTTATACTAATTTCTTTTTGTTGCTATTGTTGCTATGGTAAAACACCCCCAAGAAAATCAACTCATGGGAGGAGAGGCTCATTTCCCCATCACAAAGTTAAAAGGTTCAGACCATCACTGCTTGGAGTCACAATGGCAGGAGCTTAAAGTAGGCTGGTCATGCTGTATCCACAGTCCAGGAACAGAGAATGATGAATATTTGTGCTTGACTCATTCTCTTCTTTGTATTTAGGCAAGGACTGCAGCCTGTGGACTGATGCCACCCACAGTTAGGGTTTCTTCACCTCAATTGATTTAATCTAGATAACATCCCTCATGGGCATTCCCAGACCTCATCTCTTAGGTAACCCTTGGTAGTTGGACATTGACAATCAACACTATCACAGCATGCACCCATTCTCATCTCTTTTCTTCTGGTCTCTAATCTTATCAGGCCTCTTAAGAGTCCGTTTATCTAAATGTGCTTCTAGAGCCTGTCTTGAATTAATAGCTCTTATGACAGGAGCTTCTGCCTTTTCACAGACACTGTAATTGCTTCCACTCCTTAATGTAAAATTGACCAAGATCAGGCTTGCCAAATGTAAAAACAGATCCAATTAGACAACTTTAAAGCTTAGTGTACATACAAAAGAATTATAGAGGAATTTAAGAAGGCAAACCTAGAGTGCCAAGAGCCATGCATGCATTGTCTAAGAGTTGAAGGAAGAAGTATTGTGACTTTTTTTTTGATTGGCGGTTGTACATTGACATTCCTTTTCAGTTACATGGAGTTATTTAAGTTGATTCATCTGGAATTGATTGGTTTAATTTCATTGAATGATGTTGGCAAGGTGTTTGGGTTTAGTTTATAATTAGACTGTTGGAGGAATACATTAGACTGTTGTCTAATACATTGGTTCTGAAAGGCTGATTTCAATGCTGAGATCTGGTTACTGCCCCTTCTGAGGCATTCTCTGATTGGTTAATAAAAGTTGCTGATGGACAAATAGCTGGGCAGAAAGAGTATAGGAAGGTGGGACTTCCTGTTGCCGAGAAAGGAACCCTGGGTATTACACAGAGAAGTTTTCTTTCCCACCAGGAGACATAGAAATGGACAGATGTGTTTAAGAGCTCTGTAAGGTACAACAGGCCACATGGCTCTTTGGGATTAGGTGGTCCAGGTTAATTTAGATTGGCTAGTTGAGAGTCTGCCCAGCTAAGGCCTAAATATTGAAACATGAAAAGGTCTTGGTATAATTAATTATTGGGAAAAAGGCCGCTGTGGGTTTCAGATTGGAATGCATACAGGCTTCCAGCCACAGGCCTCACACAGGCCCTGCTAGCTATCCTGTCAGATCACAGGCTGTTCCACTGGCTTAATATAACAGTTTAAAGTTATTAATAAATATCCAGCAGTTGCCCCGCCAGGCTGCCCCACAAGGCTTATAGACTTCTAAGTCAAGTCAGGCCTGCGAATCTCCCGCCAGGCCACTGGCTGCTCTGCTGGCCTAATATAACAACTTTTAGCTATTAATGGAGACATTAGTTAACAGAGTTTAAATTGTAGGTGGTGATAGCCACCCTTGATCCTGGACTTTATCAGTAAGATGGGTCAGGCCACTAGTCAAGGCAGGCCAGGCCTGCTGGCCTTCTGCCAGCCCACTAGCTGCTCTGCCGGCCTAATCTTATAGTTTATACTTATTAATAAATACAATTGATAACTAAGTTGCAGTTTCATTAGACTTCTGGCATTTTCAGGAAATTGGAATGACTAGAATTTGGGTTGTCTGACTGGGCAGTGGGCATTAGGGTATGTTGAAACTGTGGCCTCTATATCTATGTTCTTAATCATGATTCAGTCCCTATATTATTTAATAGGGCTACAAAGGAGCTTTGAGGGCTATGAGCATAACAAGCTATTATGTCAACATTTTTTATCTTTTGCTATTTAGTGGAACATTAGTCCTTAGCTGGGCAGACTCTCAACTAGCCTTATATTACTGGAAGGATTTATGGTTGTTCTAAAGCTGATCGTCCCTGGATTTATCCTGCCACTGGCCTGCTGCCTTCCCATTTGGCTGTCATAAATGCTTTTGGAGCTTTCCAAGAAACCCTGGAGTCAGAGTGTGGCTTCTGTTTGTAGAAGTTATTGCTTTTTTGCCATGTGATGGGCTTTCTTCTCACCCTCTTGGACCTGAGTGCAGGCATTGTTGAAGAGACACATGATGGGGTATGCTGTTGGGAGAAACTCACACGGAGCTTTTTTGTGTGTCTAGAATGCATCTGATCCTGTTATATTGGGGCTTCTATTCATCCTATGTATTAGACTCCTTTTTGAGAACAACTGGGAGATACAAGTTTTATGGTTTACATTGTTTGAATATTCCTTAGACTATAGTTCTTTCTAAGTACTACTAAACTTAGTGTGCTTTATCCTTTAAACATGGATTTTAGCTAACCAAATAATGGAGTGTGATGATTTTTAAGAGTATATTTAAGGACAAGAGAGTAGGCAACAAATGACTGCTGGGAGAATGGGAATTAGCTTCTCGAAGATTGAGACACTTTATTGACTGTCCTATGCAAAGTGTTCAGCACTCAAACTGTATACATGCTACCAACAAAATTGGGCTCAGCATGTTATATTTATGAACATTTATTCATTCAATGTGAATATATGTAAACACACTTATGTAACAATAATAACCAAGGAAAATGGGCTGGGTTGGGAGTGGGAAGCTATAGGAAGGGGTTCAAAGGAGGATATCTGGGAGGGACTGGAGAGAGGAGAGAGGAGGGAAAGTGATATTATTATATTTCAATAAAACATATTAAAATGATAGCTATAATTTTAAAAAATTTGAGACTTTCTGATTATACTGATTTTTTTAATTCATGAATCTCAGAGAGAAGAGTGGCATGCAAATTTTTTAAAATACTGAGAAACTTGCTTCTTATAATTCTTAAATTATTGCTGAACAAACATACATTAAAATAATTTTACAAAAGAAAATACCATAATTTTGCTAGTTTTCAATATTGTCATGATCAACTGCTCATGTGGACATTCTTGTCCTCTTTCCTTAATGTAGGACAACTGTCTACAATGTGCAAGAAAGAAGATGAGGGACTGTCAGTTAGGTGATAACTAGCATATATTGAGAAGGGCATTCCTGCAAAGGAAGACACATGAGCCTGAGATGCTATGAGGATCTTCAAAGGGCATCCTCTCTGCACAGGGCTACTGCCTGCCTTCACTTACATATATACACATTGAATGAATAAATGTTTATAAATATAACATGCTGAGCCCAATTTTGTTGGTAGCATGTATACAGTTTGAGTGCTGAACACTTTGCATAGGACAGCCAATAAAGTGTCTCAATCTTCCGAGGAGCTAATTCTCATTCTCCCAGCAGTCATTTGTTGCCTACTTTCTTGTCCTTAAATATACTCCTAAATGTGAGATGACACAGAGACAAGGCATGGGCTTTGCTCCAAAAAGTAAGGGAAGTGGTTGTAGATTCCCCTCCAACAACCTTCAGATAATCGTAGTCTTCACCCCATATCAAAGAATCAAAATGCACAGTTGAGGAACCCATTTCAGTAGTTACATCTGCAAACATTTCCACACTTAAGGCACAGGGAAGATTGTGGAAGAGGGAGCAAAAACATTGTAAGAGCCAGGAGTTCAAAATTTTTGCTATGAGATTATGTCTCCTAGTAATGCTGGAAACTATAGCCATAACGTATCACCAACAACACTGTCCAAATGCAAGTTGAAGAAGGACAACACCAAAGAACATGCCAAATCGGATGGGGAAAATTCCACAAGGCCCAAGTCCTAAACAAAGAGCTATAGGAAACTGAGGAAAGCTGGGAGTGAGAGAAGTGGCCTTCCTCAAGGAAGACCACACCATTGGGGAAGAGCATACCAACAAGGAAGACCACACCAACAAGGAAGGCCATGCCATCAAGGAAAGCCACAATGAATGGTTGTCCAATTCCAAACAGCCATAAAAACATACATAAGTTACATTGTGCTGACTGAGAAGGTTTTATTTAGGAATATAAATGTGTATACAAATATATCTATGCATGCAATAACAAGTAGTATAAAAAGAGGCCATGAATTTGAAGCAGAGAAGGGATGGACATATGAGAGGGTTTGGAGGAAGAAAAGAGAAGGGAGAAGTGTAATGAAATTTATTTTCAAATCTAAACAAAAAAATTAAACACAGACACAAAAGAGGAAAGGAAATTATGTCACTAATGATACAGTCATTGCTATGCACCTGGTACATAACAATCACTGGAATCATATGAGACTAAAATTCTTATCAACTCTGTTTATAGGAGAATTCTTGAGCTCAAAAAAATTATAGAACTGGTCCGAGACTGCATGCCAAAATTTGAAATGGCTGGACCCCTGGAATTTTTAAAAATTTAAACCTATGGTTATACATCATTCCCACTGTAAGCTATTACGATACTGGATAGAGAAATTCTCTGAGGTGAACAATGTATTCCCATGTGACCAAAAATGAACAGGTGTAAGGTGCTTTTAGTTGGAGTTCCATTCTAAGGCTTTTTCATGCTAGTTTTACACTGAGATTGTCCGTAGTGAAAGGCCTCATGGGAAAGCTGTTTCACCCCAAGAGAACTGTGAGATGTTTGACTTCATAGTATTTAAATCAGCTTTCCATTTAACAGCAAAGTATTGATAAAGTCCTGTGTGTCAAGTGCTGTTCCTAATGCTGGAGTACACTGGAGACCAAGAACTTTCTATAGTTTCCATCTTTAAGCACATGGTTCATTTTTCATTATGGTTGAAGCAGTCCCTGTAGTCAGCTTATGAAGGACCCTGTAACCCCATTTAGTGGTGGGAAATTGATTCTGAAGACAGGAGAGATTCATTCAAATTTCTGAATTCACTGAATGAAGTAAAATTTCTATTCTATGAAGGGCATTATAGAGCAGTATAGAGAAGGATTAGAATGAAAGACAAGAAATAAGAAACCTCATTAGGAGACCAGAGGCCATTTCTGTATAGAAAACTCCTATGTCATACCCTCTCTCTCCAATGGAAGAACATGTGGATGCCCCCACTGCTAGGAGGTCCTGTGGTTATGATCTGAACAAGAACATGCAGAAGTGAGAAGTGAGGTAAAACATCAACGTTCTTCGCATACACAGCAAACTTCATTCACATCTCTGCTGGGGACAGGAACCTCTCTTCTTTATAGTCCCTTTTTCTCGGGCCATGTTCTCATGAGACGATGTGAATAACTTCAAGTGGCATACAATAGCAACCGGAGAGTCAGTGAAAATAGAAGAGATGCCATGGATCTCATGAACTGGAATAACATTTGTGGTAGTTTGAATGGGAACAGTTCCCATAAAATCACGTATTTGAATACCTGACCCCTAGTAGGTAGAAATGTTTGGGAAGGATTAAGAACTGTGAACTTCTTGGAGGAGGTGTGTCTGGTGGTGGGAGACTTTGAGGTTTTAAAAGACTAACATTACTCCTAGTGCCCCCAATCTCTTTCTGTCTCTGCCTCATGGTTGTGGATCAAGATGTAAGGTCTCAGCTATGTCTCCTCTCCACCATCACAAACCCTAATCCTCAGAAACTGTAAGACAAAGTAAATACTTTCTTTTGTAAGTTGTCTTAGTTATGATATTTTATCACAGGAATAGAAAAATTACTAAGACAGATGTTGTAGACAGAATGTGGAGTTCCAGGTCTGTGATCAAGAAGGGACCTTATGCAAGGGGAAGGAAGAGGTTATTGGGTAGTCTTTGTTCAGGAGAGAGAAGCAGGGATTCCTTTAATCCATGCAGGGCACAAGATAAACTCCTGAAAGTGTTATTGGCATAGCCAGCAGAACATAGCCACACAGTGAGGACAGACAATGTAGTGTTAGGCTGGTGAGAGACTGTGGTTGTGGGGTGACATCTGAGGAGGGTGTCAGGAATAAGACCTGAGGAGAAGGAAACCTACCTCGGTGTTCATCTTGGGATCAGAATGTTTTTATATACTTGTTTTTCAGTCTGCCACAGTACACAAAGACCCAAGCTGTCAGGGATCTGGACATTCATGTCAAGCACAGTCTCCTCCCGATGGACCTCCCCTGACAGACCATCCCCCATGGTTTCTCTCCCCTTTACATCATCTTTGCCCCAGTTCTGTCCAAAGCTGGCATGCCTGCCTACCCAGTCATCTCTTTCTTTTGTTGATTTGTTTCTGACCAGACCTGTTAGGATTCTTCTGATTACTTTGGCTGTCAGCCCAGCTTACATTAGAATGAGTGAGAGCAGACTTCAAAGAGAGAAAGAACATTTGGAAAACTGAGCTGGACTCCTATCACAGAAAACAATCCCGTGTCAACAGTGCAGGGTCTGAAGTTCCAGGAAAGATGACAGAAAGCAACCATGCTCAGCTAGCTAAGTTCCATGTCTGAGTGGCTAGTGGGAGGGCCTCTCTCTACTCTTTTGCACAGTTCTGGAGAAGCCTCTGTGGGTTTGGGAGCTTGGGTTTTGCATCCCAAACAACAGATTTAAATAGCAAGTAGTTCTTGCCAGGACATTTCTAAGATCCACTTCTGAGAGGCATTGTGTTGTTTCAATGAAGCTTTTAATGTTCACCAAATCTTGACTTGAGTAACTTAAGTATACAAGCTTCTTTGTGCAAGTTGACAAATAAGCAAAAATGGATCCTTTCTCCAGTTAGCAGCCTGAACAGATCCCAAGAACTTAGGAATTCTTACTGTTGTGGCTCTCTTTTACTCCCAACATATGGACCTGCACCATTCCTTAACCAATAGATTATACCAGCATCTGGATAAGATCCTTTTTGTGGCTCTTTTTACCTGGTGGTATCCAGCAGTCTAGAAATACAACAAAGCTTTAGGTTGTATTTATCAAATGTGACTATGTGTGTCTCACCACACATACTCTGCTTTCGTGTAATGGTGACATTCACTTTTTAAGACATGTTCTTGTTCTCATCTCCTCAATATGAGCAAATTTGTAACTAAAATCAAAGTCCCATTACATGATTTGTGAGATTATGTTATAGAATGGCAACACAGCTTCTACTTGGACCTATTTTGGATGCTTGCAACTGAACTCTTGTTATCATGTTGTAAGGAAGCCTAATCCACCGGGTGAAGCCTTAGGCAGTATTTTCATGAGCCCCTGTTGAGAAGCTGAGATCCTAACTGTGAGCTTGCATCAGTCTCTGGGCATGAGTGAGCCTCTCTCACACCTTGTACCAGTCCAGTTATGACCTGTGAGACAGACTTCCCCTGCTGAGCATCCAAATTGTCCATTTGTGAGCTAAATGGATGATTGTTGCTAGATTTAACTGACTAATTTGGACTGGTTTGCTATACTACAGTAGACACTCAGGAAAATATCTATAATCTCTTCTGTCTTAGTTTGTAGGTACTTTTTGTCTCTAATTCGACTCTACATTCCTTAGAGTTTGGAGTTTTACCTATCATACTATATTTTAGTCAATATAAGTGCCTTGCTGCTCTTATGCTTGACCATATAACCTTTGTCTTCATAGGCTTGCTAGTGCTACCAATGCATTGTGTATTCCCTGGTTCCTATTTGTGCTCACCTGAAATTTACTCATTGTTGAGACTCATCCATGTAGAATTTACTAATTCCTCTGTCAAGAGAAATGTCACCTTATGACATCTTATAGATGGATTTCTCTCATCAGTATCAGAAATGCCTACCTTATGTTACTGGTAGTTTTTCAGAGGTTCTTCTCTACTTCTAAGCTGTTGTGTCTGCCTTAGATCCAGCTACAAGGAAAGTATTGATAGGGAGTCTACTTCCTGCATATACAGAGTATAGAGTAGAAAAAATTACAGATGTATTCCCTGCTCTGATAGGACCTTAGGTCTAGTGAGAGAAACAAAATAATCAAATGCTTGCATATAATTCATTATTAGGTAGTTTAAGTATACTGGACAATCCAGAACCTAATGTGATATCATACTTCCTTCTTGTGGTTTGGGGAGGCAGCATGGGATTTGGATCCCATCAGCCCCAGTATCTGTGAACATGGTACATGCTTTCTTTTCTTAACTTTCTTCAAAGAATCAATAGATATAACCTTATCTGATTCACAATCTTGTTATTACTAGGAAAACACGTAATGTTCTACCTTAGCCCTGGGCAGGCAGCAAGCTTTCACCTGACACATTTATCCTATTTCCATCTTCTCTCAACATACATGGAACGCAGTCCTTGACCTGTATTCACCCAATGGACTTGGCCAATTTTGTTGCCAGCTATCCACTGGTATGTCATCTTTCTGGGCACATAATTCCTTCTGTGGCATTTTCTAAGAGCAGCACATATTCATGCCATTTGGGTGGGAAAGGGGACCTCGCTTTCTGACATAACTAATACCTCACTATATAACCGCCATCAAGGCTCAGTATGATGGCACACTGCAGTAATCCCAGTGCCTCAGAGGCCAGTCTAGGCCACAGGATGAGACTCCTGCTTTTCCCCACCACTCCCAATGTTAACAAAGTGATACTTTCTCAAAGAGAATGAGGTATTATCCACTCTACTTTCCTGTGTGAGTTCTCCCTTTTCTATGTCAGACCCTCCTATATTTGAACTTTACAACGTGTCACAGCAGGGCATTAGTTCTTTTTCTTTTTTCATTTTGTAAACAAAAAAAAACCTCTTACTTCCTTTTGACAGCAACCTCGATTACGTCAGAGCTGGGCATGTACAACTTCTATGGCTACCATCACTAAATGTCTGCCACGCATAACACACTCAGTGATTGTTTATGGGGTTAATGAGAGGGGAAGACTTTGTGGTGGCAGCTGGGATCCCAGAAAAGGAGTGAACTCAGAGGATAGTGAGGTAACTTCTTTTCATTATTCAGTAGCCCCGTTATCACTTCCAGTGAGCAGGGAGCATAAGCATGTGGGTGTGTGTGCATGCATGTGTTCTTCCTTTTTAGAGCCAGAGTTGAGATGATAATTTTATTTGCCAATAATTGCTCTGAGCACTAGTGTCCACAATGTCCACAATGACTGTGCGGGAGTCTAACCAACAAGCCCCTTGAAGTCATATGTTTCAGTCAAACTAGCCATTTTCTTCCAGTCAAGTCTATAATAGCTAACTCAAAAAAGTAACTGGCGCTTTAAGGGAGTTGCAGCTACTGACTGCTTCCCTGGGACAGTCAAGCTGTGCTACCATAAGCCTCCCAGGGAGGTAAAACCCCAAGGCTTTTGAATCTGTGTGACACACAGGATTGTAACCTAAAAATAGAGGTGGTAAGTGTACCTCCCCACTGTGTGCAGGCCTTTTCTCCCATCAAATCCTGAGATCTTTTCACTGATTAGATATTCACTGCCAAAGTCTTGGAATAAAATATCTTCCTGGAAGAATGAAGCCAGACACAGCAATTCAAAGGAAAAAAGTAAAGCTCAAAATATGTATAGCCAACACTCATATTAGTAATTACTCTAGCAACATGAAACCCAACCTCCCACAGGGTGTATCTAAATAAAGAGCATACCTATTATTATTATTATTATTATTGAAATGTAAAGTTGGGTCTAGTCAGAACTGATACGTTTGCTAGCCTAAGACTATGATGACCAGAAATTAGATTAGGCCATTGTTTTAATTCAGGTAATGTGTCTTTCATAGCTGCTCACATGCCTTTTGTATTTTAACACATTAGATGTGATTCTATTTACACAATTAGAAAGGCAGCTAGCCTGAAAGAAGTGAGAAACTAAGAGAGATCTAGTATCTGTTAATAGACTAACTTTTCCATACCTGAAGGATGTTGTATGTGAATTGAACAAAGACTACTCCCCTTTTGCTGTGTCTGATATTTTTCATGTGCAAAATCCTGGGGAAATTCATTCAGCTCTGTTTCTTTTTTGTTCCAGATGTATGACTACTATTAGCATGAAGCAGAGAGGAAAAGCAAGACTAATGTGCCCCATTTTCTCATAAAAACTTTCCTCCAAGGAGACAAAGACATTTTCTTCATCCTACATTCAAAAATGTTCTTTACAAGTTTCTGTGGTGTTCTCTTGGCTAATTAGATTGGAGATCGTGCCCACTCGTAGAAGCAGATCTTAGGTTTTAAGTCTTATTCTGAAAATGAGTACTAGTGGGGGTTCCCATAGCCCTTGCTTAGTAAGACATTGTCTAACATTTATATCAGAACCACAGACAGTACCTTCACTGTAAATTTTTTTATTTACTAGGCAGCATTGCATTTGGCACTGTGAAAGCAGGAAATCTAATGAAGAAAGGTCTTCCATTTCCAGTCAAGATTGTGGAAGCATGAATACCCTATTAAATAAGCCCAAAACATTGGCAATACAAATGGGATAATGGTTTCAAGATACTGGACACTTGTAGTTTTGTACGTTTTTGTGTGGTTCATGCATATGATTCATATGAGTACGCACACACTTATATGTATGTACACATGTGGAGCCCAGAGCAGGATGCCAGGAACCTCTGTTCCTCTTTGCGTTGTTGGTGTGAGTCATGGTCTCCTACTAAATTGGAAGCTTGCTGTTTGAGATAGGCTAACTATCCAGTGGACTTGAGAGATTGCCTGTCTCTGCCCCTAATGCTGGGGTAATAGGCACATGAAACCATGCCTGGATTTTTTTTTTTTTTTTATGTGGGTGCTGAGTATTACAAACCCAGATCTCGACTGGTTTTCTATCTCCCTGAGTTCACTATTCTTCATCATCTTCCCAACCCAAGATAATGGACATTGGTGATGAAGCATAATGATCCCTGAATGTGAAGAAATAAATAGAGACCTATAATTGCTTCAGATAAATAGTGCCTTAAGAGAATTTCCATGTGGTGTCATGAAAGAAAACCCTAGGAGAACCCGGAAGACTCTTTGAATGAGAAGATAGGCTGGAAATTCTAGAAGACTAAGATCATTAGGATTAGTAAGATAGTACACTGGAGATCAGGTAGCTATCCAAAGAAAACCCCAGCAATCTGCAAGGGTCCCTAGTCCAGTGTTTTCTGAAGTAGTTATTTGTGCTTGCGTGTGAAGAATGTGTCTATGAGTGAGAAAATGAACCACCTGAGAGAAATAAAGATTACTGCATCCATTGCTTACATGGGGATGGCCATATGACAGTACCCATTACCACATCTGACCTGGAAAGCCTTGAACTCCTGGGCCATTGTATAGAGTACACAGAGCTTCCTCACAGATGGCCTGGGTACTGCTGTGGTTCTTTCCTAATAAGTCTCAAAAGAAAGGATATTTGTAAAACACAAAATTATTCAACATTCAGTGATAAAAAATTTATGATATTTGGCATTCCATACAAAAGTCTCCACCATACAAAAGAAGCATAAAAAATTAGGCTTTTACTGAGGAGAACAGTCACCTGGAAATTGACTCAATTCTGACATGCTAGAATTAACATATAAAGACATTGAAACATGGAATAACACGTCATATGCTTGATGACTTAAGTAACTAAGGAAGGTTATTATAAAGCCCAATTAACTTTTTCTAGCTGTAAACTTTAGCACAGGAGGTATGAAATGCACTGTAGAGGACTAATTACAATTTAGACATGGAGGAAAAGAAGTGAGGGAACCTGAACACCCAGCCATAGAAACTATCAGATGGGCTTAGGTATAATTTGTCCTCCAAAGCTCCTGTGCTGGAAGCTTGATCCTCGGTTTGATGATGTTGAAAGGTGGAGAAAAACTGACATGGCACTTGTCAGAGGTGACTGGGTGATTAAGGGTGTTATCCTCAGAATTAATGTAGGTCTCACAGAACCCTTGTTCTTCAGTAGAGGCTTGCTACAAAGACCAAGACTGCTCTTCCTTGCTCCCTGGCATATTGTCTGGCCATATGATCTCCTTCTTATACATGTCCCCTCCAGGATACCATCCTTCATGACATAGCAGAGTCAAGGATCTCTTTCCATGAGGCTAAAATTAAAGTATTGCCTAAGCCTTCAGACTTCCAATGTACAAACAAATCAAACACTTTTAAAATAAAGAATGCTTTCTTGTGTGTTTGGCAACAGCAGAGAAAAACAAACTAATATCCTGAACTTTTATTAGACTAATACTAATATAATGAAACACTTACTTTTGGTTGTTTTGTTGTTGTTGTTTTTTGAGATGGGGTTTCTCTGTGTAGTCATGGCTGTCCTGGAACTTACTCTGTAGGCCAAGCTAACTTTGAACTCATAAAGGTCCATCTGCCTGTGTGTCCCAAGTGCTGGGATTAAAGGAGTGTACCACAACTACTGGGTTGAGACACAAAAATTTTAAAACACTTTTAAAAAGTTCCAAAGCACATTAATGACCCATATTAAAACATGTATAGCCTAATACATGGTAACTAGAGATCAAACTTTTCCAAACTTAAGAAAATTATAAATTTACAGATATAAAGTGCTTGGCAAATTCCAAGCATAAGAAACACACACACACACACACACACACACACACACACACACACACACAACCATTTAAATTCGGACATCCCAATCAAACTAAAAGGTTACAAAACAACCACAAAAACCATTAGAGCAAACCAAAATGTGGCGCTAGCCATTCCCTTACTGTTAGGGAGAATGCATACTAAATATTTTAACTGAGGCACATTGATATCATGTATGACCGAAAGGTAAATGGGAGAACACTTGATAAATGACTCCAACGTTTTATGTGTGATACTCTTTCTCAGCCTCTTGATTTTTCTTCTGAATGCATATAGCTCATGTGTTGGTTTGGCATCCATCGTTGGGATTAAAACACTGAACCAAAGCAACTCTTGGAGGAAAAGATTTATTTAGCTTATAAGTTACAGTTTTACCATCTGGGGAGAACAAGGCAGGAACATAGAAGCAGGAGCTGAAGCAGAGGCCATGAAGTTTCTGCTGCTTACTGTCTTTCTCCAGGTGGCTTCCTCCTTATGTGTTCTGTATGCATCCATGACTGGCCTTCTGGAGGCAGCACTACCTTCAGTGGTTTGAACCCACCCACATCAGTCTTCAATCAAGAAACTGTCCCACCGCATTGCCCACGGGCAATCTGATGGAGGCATTTTCCAACTGAGATTCTACTTTCCAGATAATTCTAGCTTGTGTCAAGTTGACAAGAAGAAGAAGAAGAAGAAGAAGAAGAAGAAGAAGACCAGCATAGCTCATTTTTGCTCAAATCAGCTATATATATATATATGCCATGAGTCCACTAATTATCTTATAGACTCATTTGTGAATATCTGTGTGAAAGGTGTATACACCCAAACCTATGGTAGTGTACCATTATGTCTATGTTACGGACTGGGAAACAAGCTCAGACAGATTAAAGTCACTGAACACAGCTTCTCAACTAGTGAGTAATGAATTAGAGTTAGGATTCAGAAAGAATTTTGTCAATAACTCATGCTGTCTCATGACCAGAGGAGGAAATAGTCAAGGGGAAATAAGCATGCAGTGCTTAATCAGCGTGCACAAAATGTAAAATTGATCAAAACTGAGGTACTCTAGTTGCTCAGACAATATATTCAGCCAGGAAAATGTCTCCTGCATCCAGAACTTCATATGCAAGTTTTGAGTGTCTTCTGAACTTGAAAGATGTGTTGGCAAACAACAGGTTACATTTCTGAATGGCTGACTCTTCTGATGTCACTTATGTACAGCCTGAAGGTAAATGAATCTTCAAGTTCCTGTTTCCTGAATCCCAAATGGACATAGACCCATGCCAGGTAAAGCCTTGGCACAAATTTTGAAGTGACTCTGTAGCCACCACGGTCCTATGTTTTCTCCTTTCTGGCATAGTGAAGGTAGGATCCTGTTGTGTGTTGTTCCCTACAGGAAATGGTGGCAGAGCACAAAGGAATCAATTTCACTAATATCAAAATGCAGCTTGCAAGTTTCATCACTGAAGACTTTGGGAACATTTTTGGGATTGTTTATTTTACATTCTTTCTGAGTTTATTTTTACCATGTTCCATAATGAGTAGGGCATGCACAGAATATAGAGTTACTTTTGCATAATGCACAATCGTCTAAAACCATGTTATTTCTTGGAAAAATGTGAGTTCAAGACATTAAAAATGTAATAAGAAATGGACTAGTTCAAAACAAGATTAGGTTCAGCATGGGCATGGAAATCAAGTCCTACAATATTTACGTCTTGTCTTCTTTAAGAAGGTAATGTGGACATGCACCCACTGTCACTGATGATGCCAGGAAGTTCTCCCCATCATTACCTGTTTACTGGTATGCTGCTGCCTATAATGATCACTCCTCAAAGCTGTGTCCTACATTGTTTATTTGAGTGACAGGAGTGACAAGCATCTTTTTCCTTGCATCTGATACCTGTTGAGACTAACCATTTTTGTGTGAAGTTTAGGCCCTGAGCTATGGAAGAGAAATTCCTCCATGATTTTGTGCCATACTGAAGAAGATCTTGTATATGCATTCAAATAGGATACTTTGCATTCAGGATCCAAAGCAGGACATGGGGCAGCAGATTAGAAGTGAACATGAGACCCACAGACTTCCACTGAAGACTGTGAGTCAGCTGGATACTCAAAGCAGCAATAGGCTCAATCTTTCCATCTACATCAAGAAAAGCTGAAGCTTGTTCTTGATGTGTGAATGTTTTATTTTATTCTGTGTTTCCCTAACTGATGGAATTTTTAAAAAAGAGTTCTCTCCAACAGAGTGTGAACTTGGGGTTTTTGAAGACATTTTATACATCTTTCTGGATCCCCCTCTGCCATAGAGTGTGACTTATATTTGACAGAGAAGAAAAAATTCAACTTCTGAGTAAGGAGGACACTTGTGCATGGAATCAGTTCAATTGAGGACTCAAAAGCTAGGTGTGATGCCCATGCCTGTACTCCCAATGCATGAGGAGTGGAGGAAGGAGCTGCAGCAGTCAAGGTCATCCTAGCTAGATAACAAGTTTGTAGCTAGTCTGAGCTACACAAGATCTTGTCTTCATGTCTCAAAACAAGATGATAGGAGATTCTGTACACAAGTCTAAATTCAACTAGTTCCAGGACCTATTTCCCACCTTTCAATTGTGCTCGGGGGGGGGGGGGGAGGGGAAGAGACAAACAGGGGCACATGACCCAACTCATTTGTTTCCTCATTATACCATAAGAAATGACACAATAAGATCTCTTCATCATAAGAGATGGCCACAAAGGCCTGAAAAGAGAGTTGAATATCTGGGGGGGAAAGTGACAGGAGTTGTGAGCTGCCCTATATGGACTCAGGTCCTCTGCAAGAGCAACAAGTGTTCTTAACCACTGAGCAACCCTTTAGCCCCAACATCCCAGTTCTTTATGAAATCAGTTGAGGTTCTGTGAAAATTACTACTCAGGCTTCCTACTTCTCCACTTAGTACAATAAACCCCAACACCCAGGGAGCTGGCGTGCATCCCTGTTGCTGCAACAGAAGAGAGCTTAAGGGCTTCCACCACTAATATTTACCATCTTATCATCACAAAAGATGGACAGTGTCATTCCTATAGGTGAGTATTTGAAGCCTCACATGCTGCTGGGGAACTGGGTAGGTCGAAGTGTTGAACCCTGGGGTGGGGGTTCTTTTCCCGAGGTCCCGACACTCAGAGACCACCAGAGTCCCAGATATGTTGCAATATACAAGAGGTTTATTTAAGCCGATGTGCCAGGGTTCGACTGCCTCTGTGGAAGAGTGAATGGCCAAAAGCAGTTTTCTGGCAGTATTTAAGCACACAAGCTGCAAACAGGTGAGTGCATAATGGAGTAACTTTTAGCCGGCTAGGTGAAAACCACAACATAAGGGAAAAAAGGGGATGTTAGGTGATGACGCAGGTGGGGATTGGGGAGTGAGGATAAGGGATCAAAGGGGAGTGGGAGCTATCCAGACAGCTATGTAAGTTTAGATAGTCCCAAGGACAGAGTTCTGTGGAATGTCTCAAGGAGTCATGAGATCAGGATCTCATGAACGAAGGAGAAGGTCTTCCTAGGGAAGTGGTTTTTATTATTATTTTTTATAGCCTTACAGAAGGTCATTGTGAAACAGGGTACCCAGGAGCAGGGAGAATCAGAACAGCATAACATAAGGGAAAAGTAAGGGAGAGAAGTGAAGGAGGCTGGATCAAGGAGTTTGAGGAGCATCTGGATAACAGTGAGAGCAGTGGGGTGGGAATGCTGTCTGTGTTCTACATTTTCATGACTGAGACAAATGTGAGATCACTGATGGAAATGCTCTTGTGTAATTATATTATAGTTAAAAAAAAACAAGATATTCTATTTCCTACGGTATTGACAAAGACAGGTACTGATCCTCTGAGAGTCTGGAGAGAGGCTTCTGTACCGGGCAAAGGAGGTTACATCTGTTCACCCCAGCATTATTCTTTGATTATACAACAGCTCTATATGAGCTACAGGAGGTGAGTGTATTGCTGTTACTGACTGTCCTTGGGACAAAGAAAGGAAAAATGGACCAGACTGGATAACAGTAGGATTGGGCAAGGCTATAGGATGGCAAAATGGACAGCATGGAGGATTCTAGGATTTCTTTAGCTTTGTGCCTGTGTCTAGCACCTGCTACCTCTTCTCTACATATGGAAGATACTACATATTTGTTGGTTGTAGGGAGTTAGATTAATTAAATTAGATTTAGAATATATCTAGGGGTTTCTGATACAGTCTCTTAATTCGGGGCATGAAGATAAACTTGGCTGTGACCAATTAGTTTATCAGCTTGTGGACTAAAAGCAGGAAACAGGAAAGACTTAATGGACTAAAAAACAAGGTTGAAGCCAGGAAAAACAGGAAAGACTTAATGGAATAGAAACAAACTATTTGGCCTGGCATTGTTTTTAGCTACTAAGTGGGCAGAGCCCAAATTAAGCTGAAACAGGTGGAACAAGGAGAGATCCTATTTACCGACAGTGGATGGAGCTAAGGGGCCCCCATGTTAGAGAGCTCTGATGCTAGCAAGTCCTCACACTAGAAAGGACAACATCATCTGATGGAGAAAGTGCTGGTGAATTGATGGCTGGATCTCCCTGAGGCAGAAAGAAGCTGATGAACACTTAGCAAGCCTCAGAAAGACAGCAAAAGGCCAAGGACTAAACTCTGTGGCTCAACCTTTGCCTAGAGGGGTTTGACCTGTCCAAACAGTGGCCTAAATGAAACTGTGGACAGCTTTAAGGACTGAGGCAGAGTGGCAGAGTTGCTGTTGCGAAGGAAATTGGCCTATAGACTGCTGAGGTCTCCCAGAGAGAAGAAAGCCTCAAGCCTTATTTAAGGTGAGACTGCGATAGCCAATGACCCTGATGAATCTACATTTGAGATATTCCAGAAAAAAAGACTGCTAAGTGCATTAAAGAGTCTACAACAGAGACTGTGTTCCTGACAACTGAGGACCTGCCCCAGAGACTGACTGTATCCTTCTAAAAGGTTAGGAAAATACTTGTAATAATTATCAATAGGTTTAGTGGTTAGGTTAAAGGGGTTGTAATAATTTATAGGATTAGTAATAAAATGTTTATATTTCAAAAGTTCAGTTACAGTTGGTTCTCTCAAAAGGAGTCAAAACTTCAACAAAGAATAGAATTTTGATAAATGGGGAGGTCTGAAAAGTAATTGTGTACATTATCGAAAATGATGTCTTCTACTCTGTGCACACACCCACTAACCATCATAGAGGTCAAAACACCCGGGGAGGCAGGTTTGCTGGCACATGCCTATAACTTCAGCATTTGGGAGGCTAAACCAGAAGAATCAGCGCCAATTTAAGGCAAGCCTGAGGTTCATTGTACCAGGCTAGTCAGGGTAATAGAGAAAACAATAACAAACGTCTGTGGATTTTGTTTCCTAATAAGATGCTATGGAACCACTGATGGGGAGATAGACCTGAGAACAAGGCAGAGTTAAACTTAAATGTGTGTCAGTATAGATAGGCATAACACAGAACTAAATATTTTATGTTGAACCTGTCCGAGTACTCTGGGAATGCCATTCCCAAAACCCCACAGGATGACCCAGGGTACCAGCAATTTCTTGAGCATAACTTTATACATTTTGCCCATAGAGAATCCCAGTTCTCTGCTTGAACGGCAGATTTCTAAGTCAAAGGTTGCACCATTATGGGTGGGCCAGTGGTCTACCAGGTAGATAGGGATTCTTCACATATGATTAGCCTACCCAGTCAATTTTAGGACTGTCAGATTTCACGAAACTGCCCGAGTTGAATCTGAATTTCACACAAACAGATCATTCCCTGGCATATGTATGGTACAAATACTACACAGATCGTATAAATGCAAAATGTATTTTCCATTTATATGAAATTCAAGTTTAGCTATGGCAACTGTGTTTTGTTTTATGACTGCATTCCGATTGGAGCTCAAGAGAAAAATTTATGGTAAGAGGAAAAAAATAAGTAATACAAGATACACAGATGTGCAAGAGGACCTAGTTCACCAACAGGAAACAGTATTCTTGCATTTCTAGGAAAGAGTAAAGCACAGCCGACTCACTGGGGCCGCTGGTGCGGTGCCTAGAGTACACTGAAGCCCCTACAGCACCACAGCTCTTAAGGAAATGAGTGTGCCTGTGTCTCTCTGTGCATAAGGGATGTGCATGTAAGTGCAGGTGCAGATGAAGACCAAAAGAGTGCATCAGTATCCTGGAGGGAAGTGAAAGGAGTTGCTCAAGGAGAAGTTAAAGCCTCATGTGGAACTCAGGTCCTTTGCAAGAGCAACAAGCACTCCTTTTTTTTCCTTTATTTTTTATTTCTTCAAGTTACATCTCAATCGCAGTCCCCTCCCTATTCCCCCTCCAGTCCCACCCTCCCACCCTCAACCCCCCATCCTCTTCCCTTTTTTTTCTGTTAAGTTTAAGGTATATCTTATTTCCCCCTACAGTTTCCCCTTTCAATCCAACAAATGGCTCTTTCTCCTATAATAATAAATACAATACAAAACAACAGAGGTAATTAGGCCACAGTTATGAGGCTTAGTGTACATGGCTTAGCGTACATTCCCAATGTCCACTCCATATGTATTTGGTACTCAACTTTAACATTCTACTATCTAACCATCTCCATGAGTTTAAAGTTCTATATCTGACTCAACATTCATACTAACTTGCAACACAATTTTAAAAGTATCTTCTTAGATCTATAACACTCTCTTGACTCCTAAACAACTCAAAATTTAATTATGAGACTCTAGCTATCTGTTCTTCAAACACCTGAGAGACCTGAGAGGGTAAATATATCTGATTTTATAGGAAGTACAGGGCCTGAAGCTTCCCAAACTAAGAAATGACATACCAGTGGCTGCCTGGACAGTTCCCATTTTCTCTCCATACATTACAGCATTGATCTTCAGTCATTTGGCCCCGTTTCTCTGACAGACATTGATTGTAGAGCAGGGGTTATGAAGGACTTACCTACCCTGTCTTGGCAGAGCTACGCTGTCGACTTACCTGCTTCCAGGTTTTGTCCTTTTTGGACAGCATTCTGTCTACAGTTGGAGCAAGGGGCTTTTCCTACCAAGAGATAGGCTTGTGACTAATTCAATCATCTCCCACTGGAGATTCTTCGGTGCTCATCTTCTACTTGGAGTAGAATAGGGGGTACTGTCAGGAGTTGATATGTCTTGATATAAAAAAATCTAAAGTTATGAAAACATTTTTGAGTGCCATATTCTGCAGATCTCTTGAGGTTTTTGAAGAGGCCCTATTTATCTCTTATATTAGGGTAAGCAGATGTTGCTTGTCTCCTAACATGTTTATTTCTGATTAGCTTAGAAAGTAACTATAATAGGCTGTCATAGTACCTAACAGAATGACTGGCTTGCATAACTATTAGTTTGCATTTCTTAATTATCCTAAACAATTTATGACAATTAGTAGTAAAAGGCCGAAACATCACATTTCATTTTTTCTTTACCTCCTAACACTTCCATCCCATTTCTCTGGGGTGGGGTGTCCTTATATAACAGTCCCTCATCTCAGTTGAGAGGTCGTATGAGGGCCAAGAGCCTCCTCATTCATTGGGGGTCTATGAAGCAGTACCATCAGTGAAAAGTGTCTCGTTGCCCGGGAGAGAGAACTACTAAACAAACAAACCAATAAGCAGACAATAGATAAAAAAGACTAAAAAATATAAAAATATATATATAAATAAGTAAAAAATATAAATTAAAAATAAAAAGTCTATATCCAAGTTCCCTTTGGTGTGTTAGTTGTAGTATTGATACCTTCTACTATATAGCAAAAATCCTACTATAAGTGAATAGATGCCATATGCATCCTTCTGAGTCTGGGTTAGCTCACTCAGGATGAGCTTTTCTAGTTCCATCCATTTGGCTGAAAATTGCATAATTTCATTTTTCCTGATAGCTGAATAGTATTACATTGTGTAGATGTACCACAGTTTTTTAACCCATTCTTCAGTTGAGGAACATCTGGGTTGTTTCCGGTTTCTAGCTATTACAAATAAGGCTGCTATAAACATAGATGAGGAAACTTCCTTATGATTCCGTGAAGAGGCATTTGGGTGTATACCCAGAAGTGGTATGGATGGGTCCTGAGGCAAAGCTATTCCAAGTTTTCTAAGATATCGCCAGACTGACCTCCATAGTGGTTGCACAAGCCTGCATTCCCACCAGCAATGGAGTAGGGTACCCCTTTCTCCACACCCTCGCCAGCACGTGCTGTCATTTGAGTTTTTGATCTTAGCCATTCTGACAGGTGTGAGATGGAATCTCAGAGTCATCTTGAGTTGCATTTCTCTGATGATTAAGGATGTTGAGCCTTTAGAAGATGGAAAGATCTCCCATGCTCATGGATAGGTAGGATCAACATAATAAAAATGGCCTTCCTACCAAAAGCAATATATAGATTCAATGCAATTCCTATCAAAATACCAACACGATTTTTTATAGACTTGGAAAGAGCTATTCTCAATTTCATAAGGAACAACAAAAAGCTCAGAATAGCTAAATGAATCCTGTACAATAAAAAAATATTTGGAGTTATCACTATCCCAGATTTCAAGCTGTACTACAGAGCAATAGTTGTAAAAACAGCATGGTATTGGTATAGAAACAGACCAGTAGATCAATGGAATCGAATTGAAGATCCAGAAATAGACCCACACAGTTATGGCCACCTAATCTTTGACAAAGAAGCCAAAACGGCACAATGGAAGAAGGACAGCATCTTCAACAAATGGTGCTGGTCCAACTGGATGTCCACTTGTAAAAGAATGAAATTAGACCCATACTTATCACCTTGTACAAAACTTAAGTCCAAGTGGATCAAAGACCTTAACATAAAGCCGGTCACACTAAATCTACTAGAAGAAAAAGTGGGAGAAACCCTCGAAATGATTGGCACAGGCGACAACTTCCTGAACAGAACACCAACAGCTCAGGGCTTGAGATCAACAATCAATAAATGGGACCTCATGAAACTGAAAAGCTTCTGTAAGGCAAAAGACACTGTCATTCGAACAAAACGGCAGCCTACAGACTGGGAGAAAATCTTGACCAACCCCACATCTGACAGAGGGCTAATATCCAAAATCTACAAAGAACTCAAGAAATTAAATGCCAAGAAACCAAATAATCCAATCAAAAAATGGGGACAGAGCTAAATAGAGAATTCACAAAGAAGGAATCCCTAATGGCTGAGAGACACTTGAAGAAATCCGCAACAAGCACTCTTAACCACTGAGTAACCCACTAGCTCCAACATCCCGGTTCTTTATGAGATCTGTTGAGGCTTGGTTAAAATTACTACTCAGGCATCCTACTTCTGCACCGTTTACGGCAATAAACCCTGACACCCTTGGGAGCTAGTGTGCATCCTGTTGCTGCATTAGAAGAGACTGTAAGGGTTTCCACCACTACTGTTCACCTCCTCAACATCTCCCCTGTTTCCCTACTCTACGTCTCTGATTTTAGTGGAGGCTGTAATATAATGTTATTTTCTGAACTGAGGGCAGCTTTCCCTTTTCACTGGCTTTCCTTTTTACCACCTGTCTCAGAGATAAGAAGAGTGCAGTATGACCTGATTCTCAACAATGAGACCTACATTCTGGGCATAGTTCCTGGGAAAGATTTGCTGTCCACAGAGAAAAAGGAGAGCTGCTACCAATGAGGCCCTGCTTTTCACAGATAAAAATTGAAGTGAATGATAATTGCCATCATGCGAACACAATAAAACAAATTCAAGATGATAGCTAGTTTATTGCATCGTAGCATAATTAGGCAGCTGAAAAGGTACCAGTAACCACTTCATAATGGTTTTATATTTTGTTATACAGCTGTTTTTCAATTAAGATAGGGTTATATTTCAATGAATATGTAATAAGTTGAAACTATCATAAACTGAATATGTGTTTAACATATCTGATTTTATGGAACCCCGTGGTTGAACCCAGCTTATGTTAAACATAATATGTGTTATCTTACGGTTGAGAAAAATCATCTGACACAAAACCTGTTTCTATAGTGAACTGCTGAATAGTTTACATGGCTTATCAGCTAGCTGGCAACACAGAACAGTGTGATCCCACCTCTTTGCCCTTGTAGTTATGTGGTTGGCTCAGGGGAGAAGCTCCGTGCATGGCTCAATATTGGGAGAGAATATCATATTGCATATTGCTGCCTAGCAAAAGATTAAAATTCATCATTTAAAAACATTTTTTACTGAGTGCACAGTACTTTTATATCATCAACAGTTGAAAATTGTTCATTTTAACCACTTTAAGTTGGGGACAATATATGTAAGAAAAACAAACCTTTGTTTAAACCACTGTAAATTTGAAGCTAAATTCTAACTCATATATCAAATGAAAGACTGATCTTGGGATCCAATGAGCATGGGATACTTCAAGTTTAAAAGAAAATCATCACAAATAAGATAAGATCATCCCCAAATATTCTATGAGCATTTGAAACTGTGCAACTCTTGTTAGAATTGCTTCTATATAGAATTCCAACTCATTTTTCTCCACTTTCATGAATTCTTTCAATCACTTTCACTTCCTTTATGAGAGTCTATTCTCTTAGTTAGAATTATGTTCCTTTTTTTTCTTGGAGTCTGGTGGTATTTACAGAATGAAGTCTGAAGCATCCATTTCATGCTCAAGGAAAGCAAACTTCTGTTGTTTTCCCACTTGAGTTTTGTGGTGTTATGTGTCAGCATATCCAGTTATAAAGAGGTAAACTTCTGGGGCTGGAGAGATGGCTCAGCCATTGAAGGCTAGACTCAAAAACCAAAATAAAGAGGTAAACTTCTGAAGGGCAAACACTGTACTCAAAATCATAGGCTTTTTTGTTTGTTTCTTTTGTTTGTTTTTTAGCCTTGTTGTGTTTTCTATGTATAAATGTTAAATAACTATAATTTAAGAGTAAAATCAATGGCAATGTTCTTGGAGTCCATGTTGGAGTGACGTGACTCTTGTCTATGTATTTCAGGGAATTCTAGATTAACAAGGGTTTACCAATGCAGACATAGCCTGGAGACTTAAGGAGAGCAGAAACTCTAAACATATGTGACTTCGGCAAGATATTCACCTCATGTAAACCTCATCTCCTCCTCCATAAAGCATCAAGTGTTGTTATGAAAATCAAAAACAATGTAAGCACGATTGGGGTATGGCTCAGTTGTACAGTTCTTTCCTAGCATGCAGGAAGTACTGGGTTCAAGCCTCAGCACTACAAAAAGTACTTATAAGGAAACATATTCCCCAGAGCCTATGACACAATAGGCATTAGCACCATTAGAATTCAGCCTTAATTCACACAAACCACACAGACACACACAAAATACACAGGCATGCGCCAGCGCATTCACATGAACAAGTACATGGACACACGCACACACTTGACTTGAGAAGAATTATGTTTTCCTTGGAGGGAAAATGGATGTAAAAAAGCATATGTGGATTGCAATATATTGATAATTTCTTGAAGTGAAACATCTAGTTCTAATTCTAATTCAGCAACTAAGGACTTGTGTGACCTTGGCTAAGTCATTCTATCTCTCTGAAGTTCAGGTTTCTGTTTGTAAAATGCAGATAATTGGACTTGATTTATTCTTCTATTGGGACTATTCCAAAAAGATCGTGAAATAATGTATGAAAGAGCCCTTCAGAAGCACAAAGCATTCTATTAACTTCAGGTTGAAGGAGGGAATACAGGGATTTAGGAATCATCAGATGTAAATTTATTCATAGCTTAAAAAATTTTGTCCAAATTTCAAACTCATTTTGAGTGATTTAGCCAAACTCCAGCACTTAAAGTGTTCAAAGACAAATGAGCTAGACTTTAATTAAATGGAACTGAGAAGAAATTAAAACAGAAAACTCATTTCCCTTGAATGAAATGCAAATGCATTTAAACTCACAAAAATGGTAGTACTATTTCATTTTTTGTGTGGAATATATCAACTACATTTAGAAATGTCAAGCCTTCATACCTACAGTGTTAGACTGTGGAACAGAGAGGTGAACAAGTGTATCTGATATCAAATGTGCCACAGTGTGATGAACTCTTAAAATCATACTCTGTTTTAAGAGGTGAAGATTTATGATCAAAGAATTAAAGCTTTTGTCACTACTGGTTAGCGTCTTATTTCTAATAATATTTGGAAATATGATTGAGTTTTTTATTTTTTTAAATCAGGGTAGGGCACAGTGACAGTGCTGTGAAAATGAAAAGAAATCATAAAATCTAGATTCATCAGAAGGGTCACAGTTCTTAATTCTGTCTGTCCTCTTCTCTATATGGATCAGAAGGAGGAGGTGCTTCAGATCCAAAGATTCCATACAGGCTAGTGCACTGGGCACTTCCCTTCTGGGGTGGAGATTCTACCCTCCTTACACTACCCTCTGCCACTCACTCTTGCATCTAGAAAAGATTCCTTGCTCCTCTGGGTAACTAGAGAAGGTACCATTTTCCCCCTGTAGTGAAGTATTTGTATACGTATCCAATTACCTGGAATAATATGTGACTTCTTAAATGGGGTCCCTTCTGTACCCCTTGGAGTCAAGGCTTTCCAGGCTAATGCCTTTAACAAAGAAAACAAAAAATAAGTATAGTTGTTGATCAGCCCATTACAGTAATCCAGTCTCTAGTTTTGTTGAATCTCAAACCAGAGGCTATTATTAGTTTCCATGGGAATTTGTGAATTTTTTTCAAGTTCTCACAAATTCTACATTATTTTATATGCCATAGATTGATCTATTTAGTTTAATTGATTTTATAAGATGAATGCTTTATGAATCTTTTGATGAGAACCTCAAAAGTATACAAAGTCATTGCATTCTATTTGTCCATATATAGTACACCTTCATCTGGTTGTTCTTCACTGTGGTTATATGCTGCATGCTGGGTATCTTTTGAAACCACTTTAAGAATACTAACATAACTCGAGGAGAGAATGTTAGGAGAGACTGATACTAGCAGGCTTAGAGGCCATTGAGGAAGCAACCTTCCCTAACAGCATTCTTTTTCAAAAAGTCTAATGCCAGAGACTATACCAAGACCCTGCTGATGAAAAAGTCACTTATCAAATAAGAAGAATTTCAAGAAGGACATGATGGGGTGGTGTTAAGCATTCTAAATGTCAATTGGTCCTGCTTGCTGTCTGTTACTTACATTGTCTCTGATTGGTTAAATAAATGCTGAGTGCTGGAGATTGTGCAAAGACAGAGGTAGGCAGGACTAAGTTGCGTGGGCTTCAGAGACAGAGCATCTTGAGGATAAGCTAGGAGCAAGAAGAAGAAGGACACATGCCATGAGGTAGATTAAAGAAGATCATTCCACATGGCCTGGAACATCGGCATAGCATGGAGAATAACAGTCCAAAGGGACCTATGTATATATGGGGTCATATTTGCATATTTGGGTAATAGAATTATGAGCTAGCTTAGATGGGCTAGGATTGCACAATTCAGGCCAAGGCTTGTTAAAATCAATGTGTATTCATTTTAAATGGTGGGTTAAGGATTCAGACCACCGACCAATTAATGATTATATAAATATTGGTTAAATCATTTAATTAGCCATTTTTTCTACAGTGACAACTACACAATCCTTTTCACCCATTCAGGAGAAACAAAGGCATGGTGGTTGTACATGCCTTTAATCTTAGCACTTGGGAGGCAGAGGCAAGAAAATATCTGTGAGTTCGAGGATAGTCTACAAAGTAAGTTTCAGTACAGTCAGAGCTGTACATAGTGAGATCCTGTCTCCAAAATACAAACAAAATAGTAGAAATGAAGCCCAAAATGTTATCCGGAGCTTCCCCATTTTGTAAAGCTCTTACACGAGCTTTTAATTCTCTATTCTTACCCTTCCTATATTCATAGGTCCCAGACTAAGAGACTCCTTTCCTCTCAACTGTCAGCCAGGTTTCATAGATAACTTGACTATAAGCATGTATTGCCCATCAACCACTTGGTAGAGAAGCTCTCTTTTCCTCTAAACTATATAAGAAGGGACCTTCACTCTGTCACATGGGCGTGATGTTTCTTCAAAGTCCCTACCATGGTACTGTCTGTTTGTCCATCTGTGGTGTTAATAACACTTTTAATGAATCTCTTACCCATATAGCAAATATATCCATGAACACATACTAGTATAACTGGCCTGAGACAGAACTTTAGTATACATGCATTTAAAAACTCTAGAAGGCTATAATTTCAAATCTCCTGGTTAGTCAAATCTAACTTATGTAAACCAAGTTGATCTGTCTCAGAACCTTTTACTCATTGGATATTGGAGTTCTCAAAGGCTGGGTTGAGTCTTTGTCCTCTAGTCTGTTAAAGGCCTGACCATTACTACAGGGAATAACTGTTTAGGATGTGTTATTAATTCAGTTCATCGAGGATCTTTCTACTGCCTCCAAATTCAAAACTCTTTAGGCTGCACATCTGTCACTATGTCCAGTGCCTTCTCAGCCTTTCATTCCTATGAAGGACATACATGCTTGCTTCATATAGTTTCTGAACACAGGGAAAGAAAGAAAACACATTATCAGTAGTGCTTATGGGACTTACTCAATACATGGCCATGCATTAGCACACACACACACACACACACACACACACACACACACACACACACACACACACA
>CAJQZJ010032812.1:130791-146775 GCA_907164525.1 Lophiomys imhausi
ACACACACACACACACACACACACACACACACACACACACACACACAATGTAAACACAGGGCTCTGCCTGTAATGAGGACACTCCCTCCCAACAGCTGGTGTCATGATTCAGATGAAAGCAGTTTCTTGCCCACTGGGTTCCATTTCAGTGACTCACCAGGGGACTAAAATGTTGATTTCCTTTCCCCATTTCCCCCATGCTAAGATTTGACAGCATTTGGAACAGAAACACATTTCTGAGACACTGTCAGATAGGTATCTTCTGGGGATATTCCGTGACTACATGTTTATCTCAATTTGCCATTTCCTATAATTAGGCAGCACATCACACATCTGATTCTTTGAGTGATAATTATTCACTGTGTAGATTGCACTGGCTCTTTGCTTCTCTGCCTTGCTGAAGTAATGTCTTTGGACACTTTCTCTCTATCTATCTATCTATCTATCTATCTATCTATCTATCTATCTATCTATATATATATATATATATATATATATAGGCAATGCTGCCGAAATGTGAGAGGGAGAAAGAAAAAGAAATGCAACTTTATGTGCTTCTTTCTCCATTTCCTTCTTGAAAGGAAGGCTTTCATAGTCAGTCTATCTTACAATTACCCAAGGAAGTATTCATTACCCCAGTTCAAAATAAGATATTTTCATAAAGCCCATTTAAATTTGTAAATGTCTTTTTTTGGAAAGATTTTATTAGCTCTCTCATGTATATATCTTCTTTTGTAGTCTTATTTTATTATAATGTTTATTTATTACATCAAGTTACATCTTTGCTGGTGGGATTGCAAACTTGTACAACCACTATGGAAACCAGTCTGGTGATATCTCAGAAAACTTGTAACAGCCTTGAGACCCAACCATACCACTTCTGGGTATCCACCCAAATGTTTCCTCACCAAACCACAAGGAAATATCCTCATCTATGTTCATAGCAGCCTTATTTGTAATTGCTAGAAATTGGAAACAACCCGATGTCCCTCAACTGACAAATGGATAAAAAATTGTGGTACATTTACACAATGGAATACGACTCAGCTATCAGAAACAAGGAAATCATGCAATTTGCAGCCAAATGAATGGAACTAGAAAAGCTCATCCTTAGTGAGCTAACCCAGACTCAGAAGGATGCACTTGGCATCTATTCACTTATAATTGGATTTTAGCCATATAGTACAGGATAACTATACTACAACCAACACATCAAAAAGATCAGGAGTATAGACTTTGCTACCTATCAATGGGACAATGTGCCCTAGGGGTGCTACCAGGTAGGCCCCAGTGCAAGAGGAAGCTCTTAGCCCTCATATGACTGTTGAACAGAGAGGGGCTGATTTGTAGGGACACTCCATATCGGAGGAGTGGGATGGGTGGGAGAGGGAGGAGAAAGTAAGAGGGTGGAACCGGGAGGAGTGGAAAGAGGGCACTGTGATGGAGATGTAAATGTCTTTTAAAGCTACTTTTCCTTTAAGTTTTTATTTATTGAAAATTTAACACAAGTACTGTATTTACATAATTTTTACCCCTCTCTCCACCTCCTACTCTTCTAATGCCCCCTTCTCAAATTTATGACCTTTAATTATTACTATTATATATATATATATGCATACACACAACTTATTGAGTGTGTTTAGTGTTACGTATATATGCATGTGCTTAGGGCTGACTTCTTGGAATTGGATAACCTATCAGAGGGCTTATTCCTGGAGAAACAGACTCTCCTTTTTTTTTTTTTTTTTTTTGGTTTTTCGAGACAGGGTTTCTCTGAATATCTCTGGCCGTCCTGGACTCACTTTGTAGACCAGGCTGGCCTTGAACTCACAAAGATCCGCCTGCCTCTGCCTCCCAAGGGCTGGGATTAAAGGCATGCGCCACCACCGCCCGGCCAGACTCTCCTTTTTGAGAAGCTGTTAATTACCTGTATCTCTTCATCTAAGACCTAAGACAGTGGCTCTCAACCTTTCTAAAAAGGTGACCCTTTAGTACAGTTCATGTTGTGGTGACCTCAACCATAAAATTATTTTCTTTGCTACTTCATAACTTCAATTATGCTCCTGTTATGAATTGTAATGTAAAATTTGTGTTTTCTGATGGTCTTTGGGGATCGTGATCCACAGGTTGAAAAACACGACTAGAGCTGTCATTAGGCAAGTCTTGTTTAGACAATAATAATGTTGAGATCTCCTGGGTGCAGGTCTTTGACTTATCTAGAAGACACTGTCTTTCAGTAGGCAGCCTAGTCCACTGACTCTTATAATTTTTCCACCCCTTCTAATGTAACTTTGCCAGAGCCTTAGGTGTAGGGGTTGTACTGCAGATGAATCAGTTGGGTTTCAACACCTCAGGGAAAAGCAATTTCTAACACCTTGTTACTCCAGCTCCAAGGGGATCCCATACCTCTGGCCTCCAGGGGCATCCACATTCATGTACACAATTATACACTGAGATACACATGCATATGCATAATTAAAAAATAAATCTTAAATCTCTTCCTTAAAAGACTTAAATACTACTCTCAGCCCTACCAATTTCCCCATTAAGACTTGGCACAAGTTTCTTGCCATTTTTAACCTCAGTTTCATTTTGAAAATGAGAGCTCTGGTGCCCAACAGTCCCATGAGAATGGAATTCTATCTGATCAGCAGAATGTCTACTGTGGCTGTGTCTGTAAAAAGGCAATGGTCACTTATACTCTCTCTTCTGCAAGTCTTCTAACTAAGGGACTGGCTGATGTGGAATGGGTCAGGACACTTTCCAACCTAAGCACAGCCTCTGAGTTAAAACACAGATTAAAGTGAGATTGCATGGCCAAAGGGAGAAATGTGCGTGGAACATGGGTCAGGAGACTGGCACTGGGATTGACTGATTTAAACTGGGAGAGACCACAAAGTTTGTTACCGCTGAGTGACACTATTTTAATCAAGGTGTTACAGAAAAGCAAAAATAAATATTAATTCCTGGAGCTTCCTTGCTCCTAAAGACCTTATAAAGATTGGCAGTTAATTATCCTGTGAATATATTTGGGTTTTCTTGGCATGTTCACAAGGCAGTTGATATTCGAGAAGTATAAATATCAAGTATTGACCAGTTGCCTGGCTACTTTATAAGTCTAGCCTTGCCTAATGGAAAGATGTCTAATGAAAGACAAGAAGGCTAATTTTATTGCTGGTCTTCTAAATCTAACAGTCAGAAAATTAATAGATTGAGTCTATTAAGCTGATCTTTTTATGAGTGTGCATCCTGTTGATTTAATTAGGGACTGTTGTCTTCATTATGGTTAGGGTTATAACACAGTGTTGATTGAGAGCCGAACTGAGATGACTGAGAAACTGTTTTTGTGTTTACTCTTTTCTTCTCAATATCAATTTTTAAAACCAACATCTCCTTTATGATGGGCTGTCTCTAGAAAGAACAGTTAAATAAACAAATCATTAGCCTGAGAACAGACTTGCCTCCACTAGCCCAATCTCCCAATTTAATTCATCTTTGATGGATGTTAGTCATGACATATGACATCTAACTTTCCAGAAAGTGAAATGCCTGCACTGTTTGGTAAATTTATTAAACAGAGTGGCAGCTTACAAATGAGCAAAGGAGAGAAAAGTTGTAACACACCACCAGGTGCTTGATGCTTAAGATCTGTTCCCTTTCCTTTGTCAAAAATAACGTATTTCTGTTGAGTTATGCAAATACAGTTTGTTGCTGCAAATCAGTATCTGCCCTATAGAAACATGATTTTAGGAATAGTGGCTTCCATATCCAATTTCTCTTCCACTAATTGACAGCTGTTATTGATGGCACTTGTACTGATCCAACCTCCCAAGATGTGGAAGAGAAACGCTGGACCAGTGGTTCTTATTTTTCAGTCAGGGATTATTTCCTATGACCAGTTTCAAAAGGATCATTCTTCCTCAGAGCAAAGGTTCACTCCCAACATTTGCTTTCTTTGGACTTTAATGACCTCCTTGTGCTTTTGCTGCATCAACTTTGGGAAGAGAACCATGTTGTTTTGTATATAACAGGTGTGTGTCAGGGGCATTGGAAATATTATCTCCTAAACCTTAGGAATATATATATATATATATATATATATATATATATAAAACAAATGTAAGACCAAGGGGTTTTAGTTTAGTTAAACACATTCTTTCAGACATAGTTTTGAAGAGTCAGAGGCACTTGTTCCCTTTCTGGATTCCTTGCTAGAAAAATAATGTTCTTCTAATTTCTCCCTTGCCATGGCTATAGTTCTGAAGAATTAACACATAATATCCAGCATATACTAAACTTGAGAAAGAAAAAGCATAGGAGTCCATTGTGTTTCAGCATATATTCTAGAAAATACATCATTATCATAGGAACAGCTATAGCTAACTCCTAGGCTGTCAGCTAAACAGAACAGCAGGTGTGAAGAGTTGATGGTGAACCCCCATGAGTATAGATTTATGCACTTGATAAACTGTTGGATATTCAACAAGTGTTAGGTCCACAAGTTGAATCCAAATATATCTAAATTAAAACTTTGTACTTCAACATGTTTTCAGGCTTGCCTTTCCTCGCAACTGAAAATGTCATCTCCAAGCTTAGCTTTTGTCTTCAAACACCTGGTGCCAGAGGTAACAATCTCATTTTACATTGTGGTGTTTTCTTGTGTTTCTTTTCCTTGTGGTAGATTAAACATTAATAAAGAGAACCTTGAGACACCCATAAACTGGGAACTAGGCAGTCTTGCCTCAGTACTATTATTTTCCAACTCTTCTGCAATCCCAAACCATCAAGTGTCAACTTCCATTGTGGAATATGTTTGCTTTATAATCCCTACCATTTCTGTTTTATCTATCCTTCCTTCAGATCTTAGTCTCATTCTATCTTAACCTTACTTGCTATTTTCTTACCAATTCCCATAAAAACATTTTCTTCTGTGTCTGTATTTCTTTTCCCAGACCATTTAACTTTTACCTTCAAGCTCAACCAAGTCACTGAATCTGCTCTCTGGAATGGCTTTGGCCACTTCATTGTCTAGTCCAGGTGGGACTTTTTACCTTGACTGCTTCCCAGCTCCTGCCTCTCATGGCTGCTCCTCAGAATCACATTGTTCTTTTCTCCATATTCTACTTCCCTGCTCAGTCTCCTCTGGTCTTCTTCCGCTCCCCCCTTAAAAGCTGTTTTCATATGCATTTGAACACACACCATCTGCTGTGTCCTTATGTACTTCAAACAGCTTCAGTTACCATGTAGTATGTATCTGACTTTGAATCCTACAACACTGTGTTGACCATTTTCATTTACTTATACAAAGTAAAAATGCTTGTATATACCAAGTAGATACGAGATACTATGCTTTAGTCTGCACCCTCAAGAAACTTGCAATAAGATGAAGGAGACACATTTTTAGGGCAAAACTTATTAAAAAAATAGAAAATCCACTGACAGAGATTTGAAAAAAATGCAACCAGGAGAGATTTAAGTCATTCTGGGAAACCAGGAAAAATAACAGGGAGCTAGAGGAGATGGCAACTGATCTCAATCTTAGAAGAACAGGGAGACAGTAAGTAGAAAGATGGGTAAAGGGAGGTGAGAAGGCATTCCAGGGGAGAATTGTCTGAAAAAAAAAAAGGCATGGGGATCAGAGATACCTGGAGTTTTTGGAAGGAAAAGGGATTATTTGTACCTAGTAAAATCTATTTAAGAGAAGAGCTGAGATGAGATTATGGGAGGTAGCAGCAGTCAGATTATGGAGAGACTTTCTGTGTTTTGTTATGTGTTTGATCATATCCAATAATTTATAGGTTTTAATTATAGTATACATCTATATCAGACATAAATGTGACATTCTGGTTTGCATTTCTGACTGTCTCTGTGTATACTACCTCATTTCCACCATTATTTGTTAGTAGCATTGTAATTTATATTTGAAATATATCTGGCTAGCTAAGTATAGGGGCTCACAGATATAGTCCCCAAAGTTTAGAAGGCTGAAGCAGGAGAATTACTACAAGTTCAAGGGCGGGCTAGGTTACATTGATATTACCAGGATTCCCTGAGTTACTGTCTCAAAGAAGAAAAGAACAATAAATGATAATATATGTTCATGTCCATGGTGGACAACATTACTTAGATAGTTAGTAGATGTCACCAATTAATATCTTACGTATTCTTTGTGTGTATATTGTTGTTGCTGTTGCAGGGTCTAATGGAGCCCTGGCTGGCCTAGAACTTACTATATAGACTATGTTGGTCTTGATCTCACAGAAATACACCAGCCCCAGCCTCCTAAGTGCTGGGATTAAAGACGTGTGCCATCAAACTCTGTTATCTTATGTATTCTTCATTTCTATTGAAATACCTTTATCAATAGATCAATATACTCTTTTTTTTTTTTCCTTGCTGCAATTTCACAACTCTGAAACTTTGGAATTATTCATGACTACCTCCTTTACTCAAACCTTTCTTCAATATTAATCATAGTTTTGATGTTGTGGCAATCACTCACCGAAAGTACAAAATCCCTTTACTTCTAGTAACTTGTTATAGAAAGTCAAGCAAATCATGCATTTAATTCAAATCATGTCTCTGTTTAAATATTACTTCATTTTGGGGCTGAGAAGATAGTATAATCAATACAATAATAACCTGAGTTTGAACTTGAACTGAAGTGTTTTTTGTCTGAGTTTTCAAAAGCTGGTTGTATAATTCCAGAACTGGAGAGGTAGAAGCAGAAGGACATTTAGAGCTCATTAGCTAGCCAACCTACCCTAGTTGGCAAGCTCCAGGCTAATGAGAGACTGTCTCAAAAAAAGTGGGTATATGTGCACACACAAATATTGTTTTATCTGTCTGGTGCTATACATCAAACACAAAAATCTCACTGTTATGCTGCAAAATGAATAAATAAATTTGCACACCTATCTGTTGTCAACTGGGATCAAGTGGGAGGCTCTGTGGATGTAGCTGAGCTCTTATACCCAAAGCAGATAGAGGTTGTCCCAAATGGTCTGTTTTTGCCTGAGTACTAAGTAGGATTCAACATGCCACTTGCCCTTTTCCTAGACACAACTGAGGAGGTGCAGCAGTAACAGGGATGGAAGTTACTGAGCCTGGGCATATAAGCCTTGCTCATGCTCTGTCTACTAACACTTCATTGGCTGCATTAAGTCACATGGTTAAATTCAAAGCCAAGGGCAAGGACATGGGCTATACATGTATAGTGGTGCTAATTTCAAAGTTACTGTCAAAGAGAGTTGTTAAAAAATGATAAAGAATTAGAACCATTAATGCAGTTTCCCACAAATGTGAGAACGTTTTAAATGGCAGACAAATGAATTCACTTTTCGTTTATAATGAAATAAATGCAAGATGGAAGCCCCAGATGGGCCAGATTTATTTTGTCAGTCTTCGCATCTACAAAATGTGATTAATAGTCATATTTTTGTGAGGTGTAAATTACTTATCCCAGAACCTGGCACAGAGTAACCACATAACCATGATCAGTGTTATCTCTTCTGCGTTAAGGTTAAAGTATAAACATGTCCTTCAGCTTTTCAAATGTAGACTCTTACTGGCTTACCCTAGGAACTAACCATGGTTTTGAAATGAATCTGATTAGCTTCCCTAATTATGCTGAATTTATTATGCCTCCTAGCACATCATCACGCATGCCAATTTGAGAAGCTCCTCAGAACAGGGTTACAGGAATTTTTATACTGAATTAGTGGAGGAAATGGAAAGTGGTCTACCTTCTATAGCCATTCCCACTTTCGTCTGTCTGCCTTTTCAGAAATCTAAGCTGCTCGCCCCCTGAAGTCCAACAAACATCTCTTTCTCCTTGACAAATGGATCAGTACTCCCCAATACATCCTGCTCTAACCTGCATTGCATTTATTAACTGGGAATAAAAAGTAGTTTGGATATAAATTTGTTATAAATAGATCAATACTCCCCCTCTGTTCCTTGCTGCAATTTTGTCACTCAGGATTGTGGTCCGTTTATTGTGTTCATCACTTTGGCTTTCAGTAGTTATGTTCTGTAAATCAATGCTTCATAATATGATTCAAACTAATCCCATAGTTGAGCCTAATTACAAGCAGCTTCAAACAATTACTATGGAATTATCAGAAGCAGAGATTGGAGAGACTTGTTTGCTTTAATCCCCTGTTCCCCTGCTAGTGAGGGTTCCCTGTAGCTTTTATATTAGTGATCTGTCTGGTCTTGTTTTGAAAAGTTTTAAGAATTAGTGTGTCTGATGGTTTTCTTTGAAATCCCACTTAGAAGTACAATAGGGTTTTATCAGTTATTTTCACACATTTGTTCCCAGTGGTGTGGGCTCTTGTTATTCTTCCCAGATAGGTATTTCATACAGGGAGTTAGAAGGCAATCTACACTACAGTCCGTCCCCTACCCCCAGAGAAGGAATGTACAGTAAGTTCATAAAGAAATGTACTGGCATATTTAATGAAAGCACATTCAAATGATTTTCTTGTTATCAGAGAATTAACCCTTAGAAACAGATAATATATAAAATACCTACAATCCTAAACTGTTACCCTCACATGCTTTCTCCTTCCTCTTGAAATAATTCTGGCTTCTGATGGCTAACTTAACCTTTGGATCAAGGAAGTGGAGTGGCTGGAATGATTTATCTGATTCATGTAGCCTATAATGAACTTCTATGGGAGGGCTGGAAGGATTCTCAGAACATCTTCTATACTTGGGTTTCCCTGAAAGAAAACCTTCACCTTTGTACACAGCCACTGACTGCATGGATATTCTTTCTTGGCAGAAAAATTCTTAAACTATCCCCCCACCACTTTTTCCTCCCCTGTAGAGCCACTGTTTGCCACTGACAACAAAAATTTTCTTCTTTGTCATATCTCTCGCCTTGTCAATGAGTTAGCATCATTATGCAGGAAAAGAAAAAAGGCAGGTGAACTTATTTTTGATCTGTAATTTTAGAAAAAATAGTTGTATTACAAGTATTTCTAAAGCACACTGAAAGACATCTAATATGAAGTTAATCACAAATTTCAATGAATAAAACATCAGCTCATTCCCTCTGTGAATTTTTTGTTCATTTCTTTCAAAATGTGAGAAAAAGATGCTGAGAAGGGCTAGCAGCTAGGAAAAAAAAACTCTCATTCAATGCCATGTGTGACAGTTTTAAAATAATGACCAATATTAAGATGCTATTTGAAATCATTTATGGCCAAAAATCAGAATTCAGTATTAAAGAATGAGCCTTTTTTTCCACAAAGACACATTTATCTGATTTCTGTTCTAACATCCCACTCACATACTTATTCAAAGTTTAAAGAGGATTACTAATACTCAAAATATTAGAAGTTAGACCTATTACAATTAATGTAAGTATATCACTCTTTGCCTTATTTCAAACTTACCTTCAAACCTCAACCAAGAACTCATTGGTTATAGAAATAAAATTTTCAATGTCAGACAATTTTAACTATGCACTGGAATAATTGTTTAACCTGATTGAATAAAAACTTACAGAATTTTGGGGGGGACCCAAGAGGGCGGCGGCCTGCTCGGACGTATTTTGATTTCGGGGTTAACAGTCACAAGGTGGCAAGTGTTGCAGGACACTGTACAAAGGGCATGACCCCTTCTAAATCTCACCTAGCTACCCAGGGACCATGGAGGATCCCTGGGCAGGACGCTCCTTCCCACTCTCAGACACGCAAGGAAGCCGCTGGACCCGGGAATTGGGATCACCCATCATAAGAGACTCCTAGTAAGTTCCAACCTAATACCCAGTGGGCAGATTCAGATCCCACGCAGAGATAATCCCCAACATGCTGGACACTCCCAGGTCTTGCACAGACTATCCAACTATCTGGCGAAAGGTTGCGACCCTTGGAAGTGAGCTCAGCTCGGCTGCAAAGTGCCTTCAGACTGCAGATCGCAGTCTGTGACGAAACTGACCAGTTTACAAGCCGCAGGAGTGGCAAGGCTATTGGAGCTGAACTGCAGATATACCCGCTACAGGAACCAACCCCCAGGCAAACTGCGAGATATTTGAAACTGTCGTATCGGACTTTTGTTCTAGTACTGGCCCTTCCGGTGGGGAACTAGAGCTTACTTGTACACAACTCCATCACCTGGATTAGTCAGGTCTCCACCTGGGAGGTGGGGCTGAATGACACACCTTATAGGGGTGGAGTAAGGCAACTCGAATCCTATACCAAAGCACCCCCTTTGGACCCAAGTCCAGAAGACAGCAAAAAAAAAAAAAAATTCCACATGGCCAGAGGCCCCAAAATTAAAAAAAAAAAAAAAAAAAAAAAAAAAAAACAGAGCGAAATGTCTCCAACAAAAGAAAGCAACGCTATTCCGTCCAGCCCGAACCACCTGAACACAACTGAAACACATGAAAACGATGACAATTCTACATTATGGAAAGTGATAGAGTCCCTTCAAGAAGAACTTAAAACTATGAAGGAATTCAAAGAAGCCACAATTTTACAAGTCAAAACAACGAATAGCACCATTAAAGAGCTAAGGGGAAACTGCTGGGGGGAAGAGGGTGGAAGGGCGGGATAGGAAGGGGGAATAGGGAAGGGTTTGTGACTGAGATGGAACTTGAAGAAAAAAAATAAAGTATTTATAAAAAAAAAAAAAGAGCTCCAAGCCAAGGTGACACAGCTTGAACAGGAAAAGGACAAAACAATGAAAGAGTTCCAGGCAAAAACAAGCAAACTGGAGCAGGAAATGTACAAAACGAACAATACCATTCAAGACATGAAAATAGAAATGGAAACAATAAAGAAAACACAGTCAGAGTTAAAAGAGGAAATGGAGAATCAAGAGAAGAGAACAGGAACTACGGATGTGAGTATCAAAAATAGGATGCAAGAGATGGAAGACAGGATCTCAGGCATGGAAGATTCGATGGAAGAAATCAGTACAACATCCAAAGAAAATGAGAAAGCTAAAGAATCTCTCACCGACAACATCCAAGAAAAAAAGGACTCAGGGAAAGACAGAACCTAATAATTATAGGCATAAAGGAAAGAGAAGACTCCTGACTCCATGGTCCAGGAAATATCTTCAACAAAATCATAGAAGAAAACTTTCCAAACCTAAAGAAAGAGATGCCAGTAAAACTCCAAGAGGATTACAGAACACCAAACAGATTAGATCAGAAAAGAAACTCTTCTCATCACATAATAATAGAAACTCCAAATGTAGAGAACAAAGAAAGGATATTAAAAGCTGTAAGAGAAAAAGGCCAAGTCACATACAATGGCAGACCCATCAGAATCACACCTGACTTCTCCTCAGAAACTTTAAAAGCTAGAAGGGCCTGGACAGATGTCCTACAAGCCCTGAGAGAACATAGGTGCCCAGCCAGACTACTATACCCAGCAAAACTCTCTATGAACATAGAAGGAGAGAACAAGATATTCCATGACAAAATCAAATTTAAACAATATCTCCTCACAAACCCAGCCCTACAGAAGATCCTAGAAGGAAAATTCCAACACATAGGCGATAACTACATCCAAGAAAACAGAGGAAATAGAAATCTCCATGGCAACTAAACAAAAAGAAACCCAAGACAGCCAGCTATACCAAAATAATGGGAAATAACAACCCCTGGTCACTAATATCCATCAACATCAATAGACTCAACTCGCCAGTAAAAAGACACAGATTCACAGACTGGATCCGTAAACAAGACCCATGTTTTTGCTGTATAAAAGAAACACATTTCACTATTGAAGATAAACACTATCTCAGAGTAAAGGGCTGGGAAAAGGTTTCCAAGCAAATGGATGCAGGAAACAAGCTGGAGTAGCCAACCTAATATCAAACAAAATAGACTTCCAATTGAAGTTAATAAAAAAAGACAGAGAAGGGCATTACATACTCATTAAAGGAAATATCCAGCAAGAGGACATCTCAATATTAAACATCTATGCCCCAAATACAAAGGCATCTACATTTATAAAAGAAACGCTTCTAAAATTTAAATCACACATCGATCCAAACACTTTAATAGTGGGAGACTTCAACACCCAACTCACAACTATGGACAGATCATCAAGACAGAAGCCAAACAGAGAAATAATGAGTCTAACAGAGATCATGAACCAAATGGACCTAACAGATATCTACAGAATGTATCACCCAAACACAAAAGAATACACCTTCTTCTCAGCACCTCATGGAACCTTCTCCAAAATCGACCATATAGTTGGACACAAAGATAGCCTCAACAGATACAAGAATATTGAAATAACCCCTTGTTTATCAGACCACCAGGGAATAAAGCTGGACTTCAATAGCAAAAGAATCAACAGAAAGTCTACACTCACATGGAAATTGAACAACTCTTTACTAGAGGACCACTGGGTCAGGGAAGAAATAAAGAAGGAAATCAAAGACTTCTTAAAATCCAACAAAAATGAAGACACAACATACCCAAACCTATGGGACACAATGAAAGCTGTGCTACGAGGAAAGTTCATAGCACTAAGTGCCTTCAAAAAGAAAATTGTGACAGCTCATATTAGCGAATTAACAGCTAAACTGGGTGAATTGGAAAAAAAAGAAGCAAACACTCCCAAGAGGAGCAGAAGGCAGGAGATCATCAAACTTAGGGCTGAAATCAACAACTTAGAAACAAAAAGAACTATACAAAGAATCAACGAAACCAAGACTTGGTTCTTCGAGAAAATCAATAAAATAGATAGACCCTTAGCCAAATTAACTAAAAGACAGAGGGAGAAAACCCAAACCAACAAAATCAGAAATGAAAAGGGAGAAATAACAACAGACATTGAGGAAATCCAGAGAATATTTGGATCCTACTTTAAAAATCTATACTCCACCAAATTTGAAAACTTAAGTGAAATGGACAATTTTCTTGATAGATTCCACCTACCGAATGAAGCTAAATCAAGATCAGATAAACAAATAAACAGATTAAACAGCCCTATAACCCCTAAGGAAATAGAAACAGTCATTAAAAATCTCCCAACCAAAAAAAACCCAGGGCCAGATGGAATTCTACCGGACCTTCAAAGAAGAGCTAACACCAATACTTTTCAAACTCTTTCACAAAATAGAATCTGAAAGAACATTGCCAAACTCATTCTATGAGGCCACAGTCACCCTGATTCCTAAACCACACAAAGACCCAACAAAGAAAGAGAACTTCAGACCAATCTCCCTCATGAACATAGATGCAAAAATACTTAATACTAGCAATCCGAATTCAAGAACACATCAAAAGTATCATCCACCATGATCAAGTAGGCTTCATCCCAGGGATGCAGGGATGGTACAACATATGAAAGTCTATCAACGTCATTCACCATATAAGCAAGATGAAAGAAAAAAACCACATGATAATCTCGCTAGATGCAGAAAAAGCATTTGACAAAATCCAACACCCCTTCATGCTAAAAGTTCTGGAGAGAACGGGCATACAAGGATCGTACCTAGAAATAATGAAGGCAATATACAGCAGGCCGGTGGCCAACATCAAATTAAATGGAGAGAAACTTGAAGCATTTCCTCTAAACTCAGGGACAAGACATGGATGTCCACTTTCACTGTATCTCTTCAATATAGTACTTGAAGTTCTTGCAGGAGCAATAAGACAACTAAAGGAGATCAAGGGGATAAACATTGGAAATGAAGAAGTCAAATTATCCCTATTTGCAGATGATATGATAGTATACATAAACGACCCCAAAAATTCCACCAGAGAACTCTTACAGCTGATAAACACCTTCAGCAAAGTGGCTGGATACTAAATTAATTCAAAAAAATCAGAAGCCCTTCTTTATACAACAAACAAATGGGCTGAGAAAGAAATAAGGGAAACAACCCCCTTCACAATAGCCACAAACAACATAAAATACATAGGGGTAACTCTAACCAAGCAAGTAAAGGACCTGTACATCAAGAACTTCAAGCCCTTGAAGAAAGAAATGGAAGAGGCCTTTAGAAGATGGAAAGATCTCCCATGCTCATGGATAGGTAGGATCAACATAATAAAAATCGCCATCCTACCAAAAGCAATATACAGATTCAATGCAATTCCTATCAAAATACCAACACAATTTTTTATAGACTTGGAAAGAGCTATTCTCAATTTCATATGGAACAACAAAAAGCCCAGAATAGCTAAATCAATCCTGTACAATAAAAAAAACATCTGGAGGTATCACCATCCCAGATTTCCAGCTGGAATACAGAACAATAGTTGTAAAAACAGCATGGTGTTGGTATAGAAACAGACCATTAGATCAATGGAATCGAATTGAAGATCCAGAAATAGACCCACACACTTATGGCCACCTCTTTTTGACAAAGAAGCCAAAACAGCACAATGGAAGGACAGCATCTTCAACAAATGGTGCTGGTCCAACTGGATGTCCACTTGTAAAAGAATGAAATTAGACCCATACTTATCACCTTGTACAAAACTTAAGTCCAAGTGGATCAAAGACCTTAACATAAGGCCAGTCACACTAAATCTACTAGAAGAAAAAGTGGGAGAAACCCTCGAACTAACTGGCACAGGTGACAAATTCCTGAACAGAACACCAACAGCTCAGGACTTCAGATCAACAATCAATAAATGGGACCTCATGAAACTGAAAAGCTTCTGTAAGGCAAAAGACACTGTCATTCAAACAAAACTGCAGCCTACAGACTGGGAGAAAATCTTGACCAACCCCACATCTGACAGAGGGCTAATATCCAAAATCTACAAAGAACTCAAGAAATTAAATGCCAAGAAACCAAATAATCCAATCAAAAAATGGGGGACAGAGCTAAATAGAGAATTCACCAAGGAGGAATCCCTAGGCTGAGAGACACTTGAAAAAATGCTCAACATCCTTAACCATCAGAGAAATGCAACTCAAGACGACTCTGAGATTCCATCTCACACCTGTCAGAATGGCTAAGATCAAAAGCTCAAATGACAGCACATGCTGGCGAGGGTGTGGAGAATGGGGTACCCTACTCCATTGCTGGTGGGAATGCAGGCTTGTGCAACCACTATGGAGGTCAGTCTGGCGATATCTTAGAAAACTTGGAATAGCTTTGTCTCAGGACACAGCCATAACACTTCTGGGTATACACCCAAATGCCTCTTCATGGAATCATAAGGAAATTTCCTCATCTATGTTTATAGCAGCCTTATTTGTAATAGCTAGAAACTGGAAACAACCCAGATGTCCCTCAACCAAAGAATGGTTTAAAAAACTGTGGTACCTCTACACAATGGAATACTATTCAGCTATCAGGAACAATGAAATTATGCAATTTGCAGCCAAATGGATGGAACTAGAAAAGCTCATCCTGAGTGAGCTAACCCAGACTCAGAAGGACGCATATGGCATCATTCACTTATAGTAGGATTTTAGCTGTATTGTAGAAGGTATCGATACTACAACTAACACACCAAAGGGAACTTGGACATAGACTTTTTATTTTTTATATATTTTTATATATTTTTTCTATTTTTTAGTCTTTTTTATCTATTGTCTGCTTATTGGTTTGTTTGTTTAGTAGTTTTCCCTCCCGGGCAATGAGACACTTTTCACTGATGGTACCGCTTCGTAGACCCCCTACGAATAAGGAGGCTCTTGGCCCTCATACGACCTCTCAACTGATATTAGGGACTGTTGTATAAGGACACCCCACCCCAGAGAAATGGGATGGAAGGGTTAGGAGGTAAAGAAAAAAAATGAAATGTGATGTTTCGGCCTTTTACTACTAATTGTCATATACTGTTTAGGATAATAAAGAAATGCAAACTAATGGTTATGCAAGCCGGTCATTCTGTTAGGAACTATGACAGCCTATTATAGTTATTTTCTAAGCTAATCACAAAGAAACCTGCTAAGAGACAAGCAACCTCTGCTTACCCTAATATAAGAGACAGATAGGGCTTCTTCAAAAACCTCAAGAGATCTGCAGAATATGGCATTCAAA
>CAJQZJ010032812.1:147175-196964 GCA_907164525.1 Lophiomys imhausi
AAAAAAAAAAAAAAAAAAAAAAAAAAAAACAGAGCGAAATGTCTCCAACAAAAGAAAGCAACGCTATTCCGTCCAGCCCGAACCACCTGAACACAACTGAAACACATGAAAACGATGACAATTCTACATTATGGAAAGTGATAGAGTCCCTTCAAGAAGAACTTAAAACTATGAAGGAATTCAAAGAAGCCACAATTTTACAAGTCAAAACAACGAATAGCACCATTAAAGAGCTAAGGGGAAACTGCTGGGGGGAAGAGGGTGGAAGGGCGGGATAGGAAGGGGGAATAGGGAAGGGTTTGTGACTGAGATGGAACTTGAAGAAAAAAAATAAAGTATTTATAAAAAAAAAAAAAGAGCTCCAAGCCAAGGTGACACAGCTTGAACAGGAAAAGGACAAAACAATGAAAGAGTTCCAGGCAAAAACAAGCAAACTGGAGCAGGAAATGTACAAAACGAACAATACCATTCAAGACATGAAAATAGAAATGGAAACAATAAAGAAAACACAGTCAGAGTTAAAAGAGGAAATGGAGAATCAAGAGAAGAGAACAGGAACTACGGATGTGAGTATCAAAAATAGGATGCAAGAGATGGAAGACAGGATCTCAGGCATGGAAGATTCGATGGAAGAAATCAGTACAACATCCAAAGAAAATGAGAAAGCTAAAGAATCTCTCACCGACAACATCCAAGAAAAAAAGGACTCAGGGAAAGACAGAACCTAATAATTATAGGCATAAAGGAAAGAGAAGACTCCTGACTCCATGGTCCAGGAAATATCTTCAACAAAATCATAGAAGAAAACTTTCCAAACCTAAAGAAAGAGATGCCAGTAAAACTCCAAGAGGATTACAGAACACCAAACAGATTAGATCAGAAAAGAAACTCTTCTCATCACATAATAATAGAAACTCCAAATGTAGAGAACAAAGAAAGGATATTAAAAGCTGTAAGAGAAAAAGGCCAAGTCACATACAATGGCAGACCCATCAGAATCACACCTGACTTCTCCTCAGAAACTTTAAAAGCTAGAAGGGCCTGGACAGATGTCCTACAAGCCCTGAGAGAACATAGGTGCCCAGCCAGACTACTATACCCAGCAAAACTCTCTATGAACATAGAAGGAGAGAACAAGATATTCCATGACAAAATCAAATTTAAACAATATCTCCTCACAAACCCAGCCCTACAGAAGATCCTAGAAGGAAAATTCCAACACATAGGCGATAACTACATCCAAGAAAACAGAGGAAATAGAAATCTCCATGGCAACTAAACAAAAAGAAACCCAAGACAGCCAGCTATACCAAAATAATGGGAAATAACAACCCCTGGTCACTAATATCCATCAACATCAATAGACTCAACTCGCCAGTAAAAAGACACAGATTCACAGACTGGATCCGTAAACAAGACCCATGTTTTTGCTGTATAAAAGAAACACATTTCACTATTGAAGATAAACACTATCTCAGAGTAAAGGGCTGGGAAAAGGTTTCCAAGCAAATGGATGCAGGAAACAAGCTGGAGTAGCCAACCTAATATCAAACAAAATAGACTTCCAATTGAAGTTAATAAAAAAAGACAGAGAAGGGCATTACATACTCATTAAAGGAAATATCCAGCAAGAGGACATCTCAATATTAAACATCTATGCCCCAAATACAAAGGCATCTACATTTATAAAAGAAACGCTTCTAAAATTTAAATCACACATCGATCCAAACACTTTAATAGTGGGAGACTTCAACACCCAACTCACAACTATGGACAGATCATCAAGACAGAAGCCAAACAGAGAAATAATGAGTCTAACAGAGATCATGAACCAAATGGACCTAACAGATATCTACAGAATGTATCACCCAAACACAAAAGAATACACCTTCTTCTCAGCACCTCATGGAACCTTCTCCAAAATCGACCATATAGTTGGACACAAAGATAGCCTCAACAGATACAAGAATATTGAAATAACCCCTTGTTTATCAGACCACCAGGGAATAAAGCTGGACTTCAATAGCAAAAGAATCAACAGAAAGTCTACACTCACATGGAAATTGAACAACTCTTTACTAGAGGACCACTGGGTCAGGGAAGAAATAAAGAAGGAAATCAAAGACTTCTTAAAATCCAACAAAAATGAAGACACAACATACCCAAACCTATGGGACACAATGAAAGCTGTGCTACGAGGAAAGTTCATAGCACTAAGTGCCTTCAAAAAGAAAATTGTGACAGCTCATATTAGCGAATTAACAGCTAAACTGGGTGAATTGGAAAAAAAAGAAGCAAACACTCCCAAGAGGAGCAGAAGGCAGGAGATCATCAAACTTAGGGCTGAAATCAACAACTTAGAAACAAAAAGAACTATACAAAGAATCAACGAAACCAAGACTTGGTTCTTCGAGAAAATCAATAAAATAGATAGACCCTTAGCCAAATTAACTAAAAGACAGAGGGAGAAAACCCAAACCAACAAAATCAGAAATGAAAAGGGAGAAATAACAACAGACATTGAGGAAATCCAGAGAATATTTGGATCCTACTTTAAAAATCTATACTCCACCAAATTTGAAAACTTAAGTGAAATGGACAATTTTCTTGATAGATTCCACCTACCGAATGAAGCTAAATCAAGATCAGATAAACAAATAAACAGATTAAACAGCCCTATAACCCCTAAGGAAATAGAAACAGTCATTAAAAATCTCCCAACCAAAAAAAACCCAGGGCCAGATGGAATTCTACCGGACCTTCAAAGAAGAGCTAACACCAATACTTTTCAAACTCTTTCACAAAATAGAATCTGAAAGAACATTGCCAAACTCATTCTATGAGGCCACAGTCACCCTGATTCCTAAACCACACAAAGACCCAACAAAGAAAGAGAACTTCAGACCAATCTCCCTCATGAACATAGATGCAAAAATACTTAATACTAGCAATCCGAATTCAAGAACACATCAAAAGTATCATCCACCATGATCAAGTAGGCTTCATCCCAGGGATGCAGGGATGGTACAACATATGAAAGTCTATCAACGTCATTCACCATATAAGCAAGATGAAAGAAAAAAACCACATGATAATCTCGCTAGATGCAGAAAAAGCATTTGACAAAATCCAACACCCCTTCATGCTAAAAGTTCTGGAGAGAACGGGCATACAAGGATCGTACCTAGAAATAATGAAGGCAATATACAGCAGGCCGGTGGCCAACATCAAATTAAATGGAGAGAAACTTGAAGCATTTCCTCTAAACTCAGGGACAAGACATGGATGTCCACTTTCACTGTATCTCTTCAATATAGTACTTGAAGTTCTTGCAGGAGCAATAAGACAACTAAAGGAGATCAAGGGGATAAACATTGGAAATGAAGAAGTCAAATTATCCCTATTTGCAGATGATATGATAGTATACATAAACGACCCCAAAAATTCCACCAGAGAACTCTTACAGCTGATAAACACCTTCAGCAAAGTGGCTGGATACTAAATTAATTCAAAAAAATCAGAAGCCCTTCTTTATACAACAAACAAATGGGCTGAGAAAGAAATAAGGGAAACAACCCCCTTCACAATAGCCACAAACAACATAAAATACATAGGGGTAACTCTAACCAAGCAAGTAAAGGACCTGTACATCAAGAACTTCAAGCCCTTGAAGAAAGAAATGGAAGAGGCCTTTAGAAGATGGAAAGATCTCCCATGCTCATGGATAGGTAGGATCAACATAATAAAAATCGCCATCCTACCAAAAGCAATATACAGATTCAATGCAATTCCTATCAAAATACCAACACAATTTTTTATAGACTTGGAAAGAGCTATTCTCAATTTCATATGGAACAACAAAAAGCCCAGAATAGCTAAATCAATCCTGTACAATAAAAAAAACATCTGGAGGTATCACCATCCCAGATTTCCAGCTGGAATACAGAACAATAGTTGTAAAAACAGCATGGTGTTGGTATAGAAACAGACCATTAGATCAATGGAATCGAATTGAAGATCCAGAAATAGACCCACACACTTATGGCCACCTCTTTTTGACAAAGAAGCCAAAACAGCACAATGGAAGGACAGCATCTTCAACAAATGGTGCTGGTCCAACTGGATGTCCACTTGTAAAAGAATGAAATTAGACCCATACTTATCACCTTGTACAAAACTTAAGTCCAAGTGGATCAAAGACCTTAACATAAGGCCAGTCACACTAAATCTACTAGAAGAAAAAGTGGGAGAAACCCTCGAACTAACTGGCACAGGTGACAAATTCCTGAACAGAACACCAACAGCTCAGGACTTCAGATCAACAATCAATAAATGGGACCTCATGAAACTGAAAAGCTTCTGTAAGGCAAAAGACACTGTCATTCAAACAAAACTGCAGCCTACAGACTGGGAGAAAATCTTGACCAACCCCACATCTGACAGAGGGCTAATATCCAAAATCTACAAAGAACTCAAGAAATTAAATGCCAAGAAACCAAATAATCCAATCAAAAAATGGGGGACAGAGCTAAATAGAGAATTCACCAAGGAGGAATCCCTAGGCTGAGAGACACTTGAAAAAATGCTCAACATCCTTAACCATCAGAGAAATGCAACTCAAGACGACTCTGAGATTCCATCTCACACCTGTCAGAATGGCTAAGATCAAAAGCTCAAATGACAGCACATGCTGGCGAGGGTGTGGAGAATGGGGTACCCTACTCCATTGCTGGTGGGAATGCAGGCTTGTGCAACCACTATGGAGGTCAGTCTGGCGATATCTTAGAAAACTTGGAATAGCTTTGTCTCAGGACACAGCCATAACACTTCTGGGTATACACCCAAATGCCTCTTCATGGAATCATAAGGAAATTTCCTCATCTATGTTTATAGCAGCCTTATTTGTAATAGCTAGAAACTGGAAACAACCCAGATGTCCCTCAACCAAAGAATGGTTTAAAAAACTGTGGTACCTCTACACAATGGAATACTATTCAGCTATCAGGAACAATGAAATTATGCAATTTGCAGCCAAATGGATGGAACTAGAAAAGCTCATCCTGAGTGAGCTAACCCAGACTCAGAAGGACGCATATGGCATCATTCACTTATAGTAGGATTTTAGCTGTATTGTAGAAGGTATCGATACTACAACTAACACACCAAAGGGAACTTGGACATAGACTTTTTATTTTTTATATATTTTTATATATTTTTTCTATTTTTTAGTCTTTTTTATCTATTGTCTGCTTATTGGTTTGTTTGTTTAGTAGTTTTCCCTCCCGGGCAATGAGACACTTTTCACTGATGGTACCGCTTCGTAGACCCCCTACGAATAAGGAGGCTCTTGGCCCTCATACGACCTCTCAACTGATATTAGGGACTGTTGTATAAGGACACCCCACCCCAGAGAAATGGGATGGAAGGGTTAGGAGGTAAAGAAAAAAAAATGAAATGTGATGTTTCGGCCTTTTACTACTAATTGTCATATACTGTTTAGGATAATAAAGAAATGCAAACTAATGGTTATGCAAGCCGGTCATTCTGTTAGGAACTATGACAGCCTATTATAGTTATTTTCTAAGCTAATCACAAAGAAACCTGCTAAGAGACAAGCAACCTCTGCTTACCCTAATATAAGAGACAGATAGGGCTTCTTCAAAAACCTCAAGAGATCTGCAGAATATGGCATTCAAAGATGTTTTCATAACTTTAGATTTTTTTATTTTCTTTTTTTTAAATACTTTATTTTTTTTTCTTCAAGTTACATCTCAGTCACAAACCCTTCCCTATTCCCCCTTCCTATCCCGCCCTTCCACCCTCTTCCCCCCAGAAGTTTCCCCTTTCAGTCCAACAGATGGTTCCTTCTCTTATAACAGTAAATACTATACAAAACAACAGATATAAATATGCCACATTGTTGAGAATTAAATGGCCCAGTATACCTTCCCAATGTCCAGTTTAAACATATTTGGCCTCTGACTTTAACATTCTACTATCCAACCATCTCCATGAGTTTAAAGGTCTATATCTGACTCAACATTCATACTAACTTGCAACACACTTTTAAGAGTATCTTCTTAGATCTATAACACCCTCTTGATTCCTAAACAACTCAAAATTTAACTATGAGACTCTAGCTGTCTATTCTTTAACCACCTCAGAGACCTGAGAGGGATAAGTATATCTGCTTATATAGGAAGTGCAGGGCCTGCAGCTTCCAAAACTAAGAAATGACATACCAGTGACTGCCTGGACAGTTCCCATTTTCTCTCCATAGATTCCTGCATCAGTCTTCAGCCTTTGGGTCCTGTTTCTCTGACAGACATTTGTTGTAGAGCAGGTATTATGAAGGACTTACCTACCCTGTCTTGGCAGAGTTAGGCTGTCGACTTCCCTGCTACCAAGTTTTGTCCTTTTTGGATAGCAGTCTGTCTGCAGTTGGAGCAAGGGGTTTTTTCATGCCAAGAGATAGAGGTCTTGGGGCCGAAACTTTAGATTTTTTTATATCAAGACATATCAACTCCTGACAGCACCCCCTATTCTCCTCCAAGTAGAAGATGAGCATCGAAGAATCTTATCATACCTTTCACAATTAATTCTGTTATCTTTTCTAAGTAGGTCTTTAATTTTTTACTTTGCTTATATGGTAAGAAAATCCATTCCATGATACTATATTCCCATTGCATAAGAAGTTCTGTAGGAGAATGTGTTGATGGTAAAATGACCAAAATACAATCAAGTTCAGGATCAATTCGATCTACATATGCATCCTGTAATCTTTGTTCTATAAGAAGTAGTTCTTTTTGTGCCTCAGCAGTTAAACACCTTGGACTATTTAGATTTGAATCCCCTTGTAATGTCTGAAACAAATTAATTAACTCATACATACTTAATCCAAGTGTAGGTCTCAGCCAATTAATATCTCCCATTAATTTTTGATAATCATTAAGCGTTTTCAATTGGTCTCTATGGATTTGTACCTTTTGTGGTCTTATTCTTTGTTGACTTATTTTATAACCCAAATATTTCACTGAATCCCTCTTTGTATTTTTTCAGGAGCAATTTGTAACAGTGGCAGAATTTTCTGCGTTTCCTTAAATAATCTCTCTAAAGTACCAACATCAGAATCAGTCAACAAAATATCATCCATATAATGATAAATAATAGATTGAGGAAATTGCCTACGGATTATTTCCAATGGTTTTTGTAAAAATATTGACATAAAGTTGGACTATTCAACATTCCCTGTGGAATCACATTCCAGTGATACCTCTTGATTGGCCTTCTATTATTAAAAGTAAGTACAGAGAAAGCAAACCTTTACCTATCATTTTTATGTAACGGAATTGTGAAAAAGCAATCTTTTAAATCAATTACTATTAAAGGCCATGCCTTTGGTAGTAAAGAAGGTAATGGTATACCAGACTGCAAAGGACCCATTGGCTGAATTACTTTATTCACTGCTCTTAAATCTGTTACCATTCTTCATTTCCCTGACTTCTTTTTTACCACAAATACTGGAGAATTCCATGGGCTGGTAGACTCTTCTATATGACCAACTTTCAGCTGCTTTTTTACCAATTGCTCAAGAGCCTCCAGTTTTTCCTTTGTTATGGGCCATTGCTCTTGCCACACCGGATTATTTGATAGCCATTTCAAGGGTAGGGCTGTTGGAATTTCAGCAGTGGGCCCTAGTATAAATTTGGAAACTTTATGCCTGGGGTGTCCTGTGTTCGGACACTGTACACAACTTGTGATTGCTCTTGAGCATCCATATCAATACCTTCTACATGTACATTCATCTTTTCATCAATTGCTGTTTCTGGGATTTCAGGAATATTAATTTGAGTACCACATTGTTGTAGAAGATCTCTTCCCCATAAATTTATAGGTATGTCAGCCACATAAGGTCTTAATTTCATTTTTTGCCCTTCCAGTCCAACACATTCAATCCATTGTACAATATGCTTAACTAGGAATACTTTACCAATCCCTATAAAATGTGTAGGGACCTTTTGAAGTGGCCAATTTTGATTCCAAGAATTGTGAGATAGAATAGTGACATCCGCTCCTGTGTCCACCAACCCTTCGATTTCAGTTTCATTAATTCATACTTTTAATTTTGGTCTCTGGTCATTCACCATTGTTTGCAAAAATACACCTTTTTCAGTACTCCCAAATGCTCTTGCTTTTTGTATTGCAGCAGACTTGCCCTTAGCATGTGGAAACAACAGCAGCTGAGCAATTTTATCCCCTGCCTTAATCGTCACCTCTTTCCATATCATTACCATAATTTTAATTTCTTTTTTACAATCTCCATCTGTAACACCCGATGTACCAAAAATCTTTGACATGTGAATCCCCTTTTTTCAAAGATTAAAGACCTATTGTCCCTGATGGGAAAGGACCATAAATGCCTGTGGTCAATGTATAACATTCATCTGTTTTGGATAATGTAATGGACTTGTCTATGGCACTGTCTTTATTAGCATGCAAAAGATCGACCACATTTAATTTTATTCTTCCTGATTCATTATTTCCCTCTGAGTGGCTGATGGACGACGGTTCAGATTTTTTGATTTGGGGCCTTGAACCGGTAGGCCCCTCCTCTCGTTTCCCTGCAAGGGGTTACCTGTGACATCTGTTTTTGATCTACATTCCTGGGACCAGTGTTTACCTCTTCCACACTGAGTACAAAAACCTGGAGACCTTGACCTTCCATTGTTATCAGAAACCATTTGTTCCCTGTTATGACCACGTACTGTAGAACCATGACACCTGTTATTTTTAGCTCTGAAATCAGTTTGAGCTCTGGAAGTTGTAGCTGTACAATCTTTTTGGAAATGTCCAAATTCACCACATTTAAAGTCTTGATTAAAACCCCTAGCAATGGCTTGCCCTATGATATTAGCCTGATATTCTTGAGAACTAATATCTGTTGTTTCTCTTATCCAATTGTCTATTGGGGCTCCTCGAGCCTTTAATGGTCTAATTATTCTTTGGCATTGGACATTGGCAAGGTATTTATTAATACCTGATATCAGGGTTTGGTATATATCTCTCCACAGCTGAAGTCAACCTTTGTAAAAAAAAAAAATCAGTAAAGATTTCTCCCGGACCTTGTATAATCTTAATATATGAAACATATCTTTCTCCATTTTCTGTAATCCTGTCCCAGGACCTTAAAGCTGTTTTACCGTATTGTTCAATTGCAATATCATCCATATGAATTTGTTCCCTTAAGTCAGCATATTGTCCCTCACCAAGTATTTGATCAGTTGTAACATTTATTCCCCTTTCCATATTTTGTTGTGCTAACTTTGTACTTCATGTCTCCACCATGAAAACCATTGTAATTGCTGGCTACCTTCCAGCACAGCTGATACCAGTCCCTTCCAATCCTGAGGAATGACTTTATGGTGCATTTCCCAGTTATTGAGCATTTGCTTGACAAAGCTTGAATGGATACCATAAGACACAATACACTCTTTGAACTGTTTCAGATCCAACATATCAATTGGATACCATGTTAATTCTGGATTGGGTTGACCTTCATTAATACCAGGCCTATTTTGATAAATTACTGGAAAAGCTAATGGTGCCTGTGGAGTACCAAGTGGCTCCTCTAAGGGCACACTTGGTTTCACACCATTACTTGCCTGATCTTCTGCTGTTGTTATTTCATGTAACGACTTTGGAGACTTAGATAGGAAAGTACAAGGTGCAGGACAGGGCTGCACCATGCGTTGCAACTCCTCCTGCTTCCCTGTTTCAACCATTGGCAAGTTGTCAGTTGCAGTTACCATCTTTGGGAAATTTTTTCTTTAGCTGCTCAATCTGTATTTTCAAACTTTCTAATTGTGAGGCTGACTTCTTTATGATAAGTCAATAAAAGAGAAAAAGGCAAACAACATAAAACATCTGGTCTGACTGGAAAATAGGATAGAATTCAGTTGTAAACCTTGTCATTTTGTCAACCACTGGTTCCATAGTTTCAAATTTTGCAGTTTCCTCTACAGTTTTGAAAGCCAAGTTACCCATAATGCCTTACCACGTTGGGTGCCACCTGTAACCGACCTTTTAAAATTATTATTTATTTATTGATAACTATTCACTTATAAAAAATATAAGCACTTAACTACTAATTCTACAAATTCCTACAACCCTTTTGACCTAACCACTAAGCCTATTGATAACTATTACAACGTTTTTCCTAACCTTTTAGAAGGATACAGTCTCTGTGGCAGGTCCTCAGTCGTCAGGAACACAGTCTCTGTGGTAGACCCCTTAATGCACTTAGCAGTCCTTTTTTTCTGGAATATCTCAGATGTAGTTTTGTCAGGGTAAATTGGCTATGGCAGTATATCACCTTAAATAAGGCTTGAGGCTTTCTTCTCTCTGGGAGACCTCAGCCATCTGTAGGCCAGGAGTTTTTCAATTTCCATGAATGTGTAGACTTTTTGTTATGTCTGTTGTTGAAGTCCAGCTTTAATCCATGGCGGTTTGATGAGATACAAGGGTTATTTCAATTTTCTTGTACCTGTTGAGGCTTGCTTTATGTCTGACTATATGGTTAATTTTGGAGAATGTTCCATGTGGTGCTGAGAAGAAGTGATAACCTTTTGTGTTTGAGTGAAACATTCTTCAGATATCTGTTAGGTCCATTTGGTTCATGACCTCAGTTAGTCTCATTATTTCTCTGTTTGGTTTCTGTCTTAATGGCCTGTCCATTCATGTGAGTAGGATGTTGAAGTCTCCCACTACTAACGTGTGGGGATCGATGTGTGATTTAAGCTTTAGAAGAATTTCTTTTACAAATGTGGGTGCCTTTGTATTTGGGACATAGATATTCAATATTGAGATGTCATCTTGATGGATTTTTTTCTTTGACTAGCATGTAGTATCTTTTCCTATCTTTTTTGATTAATTTTGGTTGAAAGTCTAGTTTATTTGGATGGCTAGCCCGGCTTGCTTCGTGGAACTGTTTGCTTGAAAAACCTTTCCCAGCCCTTTACTCTGAGGTAGTGTTTATCTTTGTTAATAAGGTGTGTTTCTTGTATGCAGGAAAATGATGGGTCTTGTTTACAGATCTATTATGTAAGCCTGTGTCTTTTTATTGGGAAGTTGAATCCATTTATGTTGAGAGATATTAATGACCATAGATTGTTATTTCCTGTTATTTTTACGTAGGTGATGGTTGTGTGTTTCTGTGTTTCTTTTAGTTTGACTGTGGTAGAGTTTTTTGTTTCCTGTGTTTCCTTGGGTGTACTTATCTTCTCCAGATTGCAATTTTCCTTGAAGGATCTTCTGTAGAGCTGCATTTGTGGGGTTTGTAGGACATCTGCCCAGGCTCTTCTAGCTTTTAGAGTTTCTGAGGAGAAGTCAAGTGTAATTCTGATGGGTCTGCTATTATGTTACTGGGCCTTTTTCTCTTACATCTTTTAATATTCTTTCTTTGTTCTGTACATTTGGAGTTTCAATTATTATATGGCTAAAGGAATTTATTTTCTGGTCTAATCTGTTTGGTATTCTGTATGCCTCTTGGAATTTTACCAGGATCTCTTTCTTTAGTTTTGGGAAATTTTCTTCTATGATTTTGTTGAAATTGTTTTCTGGACCTTGGAGTCGGGAGTCTTCTCCTTCATCTATGCCTATAATTTTTAGATTCCATCTTTTCATTGAGTCTTTGAATTCTTGGATGTTGTGGGTGAGGAATTTTTTACATTTCTCATTTTCTTTGGTTGTTGTCCTGATTTCTTCAATCGAATCTTCCACCCCTGAGAATCTGTCTTCCATCTCTTGTATCTTATTTGTGATACTCATGCCTGTAGTTCCTGTTCTCTTTCCTTGGTTTTCCACCTCCAGGATTGTCTCTGGTTGTATTTTCTTTATTGCTTCCATTTTCAATTTCAGGTCTTGAACTGTTTTATCAATTTCCTGCTCCAATTTGGTTGTCTTTGCCTGCAAATCTTTCAAATCTTTCATAGCCTTGTCTCTTTCTCATTCTTGTTTGACTGAGATAGCTTGGAGGCCTCAAATGGAATTCTCCATTGCTTTCATTTGTAAAATTGTGGATTTTTTGAATTCTTTCAGAGATTTATTTTCTTCTTGTATGGCCTCTATCATTTTCCTAAATATAGACTTGTCATCATTTTCATGTGTTTCAGCTGTGGTGGGATGGTCAGGGCTTGCTGTACTAGCATAGCTAAATTTTGTTGGAGTCATATTTCCCTGACTTTTGTCAGTTCTGTTATTTCACTGGCCTTTAGCCATCTGGTTGTCCTTAGCTGTTTGTTCCTGGTACCTTCTGAACTTGGCGCCAAGGAGGGAGCTTTGGCATAGTGGTCGTATAATCTTGGTGATCTGTAGCTCTCCACAGTCTGGATGGGGCCTTGTGTTGGGGGATGGTTCTCAGTGGGCCTCCCAGAGCTCACACCTTCCTGTTGTGTCCCAATTGGGAACTCAGGTCAAGGGTTACAGTGGAATGTATTATTCCTACCTGCAGGTTCCTGAGATCTAGCTGGTCTTCCTAGTGATGTTGGTGGGGGTCAGCAGGCCACAGACTGTAGGCTAGACCTGCAGTTCCCCTGTGGCTTATGCATCAGGACTGTGATCGTGGACCTCCCAAGCTGCTCTCAGGGGGAATTCAGGGAAGTTCAACTGCCTTTTCCAGGCCCAAACCACTGTGCTCCAGTCCAGCTTGCCTGAGCAGGCATGGCTTCTGGCAGTTTCCCTGTAGATAGGGCAATAGGACTGTGGTCAGGACTGTGGTTGTGGTTCTCCCAGGCTGCCTTCAGGGGATCTCAATTTCAATCTGTGTCTCTCAGTCAGAAGCTCTATGGTCCAATGCCACCCACTCATTAGGGCAGCACGCAATGGTCCCGAACTGCTTTAGTACTCCAGTCCCAGATCTAGACAGTGTAGACTGAGGCTGTAGAATGAGTGTCCTGCCAAAGTTGGTGCAGGCAGGAATTCCAATATGGAGTTCACAAGGCATCTACAATAGCACTTGAACTCAGGGGAATCTCAACCACCTTTTCTCTGCCAGAAGCTGCTGTGTTCCAGAGCAGCCTGCCTGGGTTGGCAGGGCTTCTAACAGCTTCCCTGTAGGTAGGGTGTCAGAACTTAGTTATGGTCCTCCAAAGCTACTCTGGGGGGGGGGGGTTGTCTCAGGATCAACCTGTGCTTCTCTATCAGAAGCTCGGTGGTCTGTTGGTGCCCGCTTGCTCAGGCAGCATGAAATAGTCCAGCACTGCTTTATTGCTCAAGGCAGAGATCTCGATGCTTTGGACTGAGGCTATAGACTGAGTGCCCTGCCAAAGTGAGCACCACGGGCAGGGAGTACCAATATGGAGCTCACAAGTTGTCTACAGCACTTGGACTCAGGGGAAGGTCAACTACCTTTTCCCTGCCAGAAGTGCTGTGTTCCAGAGCAGCCTGCCTGGGTTGGTGGGGCTTCTAACAGTTTCCCTGTAGCTAGGGTGTCAGGGCTGTGGTTATGGTCCTCCCAAGCTGCTCTCAGGTGAGTCTCAGGGTCAACCTGTGCCTCTCAGATTAATGCTCGGTGAACTCGTGCAGCCCAGTTTCTCACGCTGCACACAATGGTCCAGAACTGCTTTACTGCTCCGGGCTGAAATATAGATGTTGTACCCTGAGTGCCCAGGGGAGTACCAGCTGAGGGGCCAGGAGAGGGGGGCAGGGAGTTCCAATATGTAGTCTGTATCCTGTCCACAGCACACTTAGGCTCAGGGAAACGCACAGCCTGTTAGCCTGATCACCCAGTTACCAGTCAGCCAGATGTCGCCATGTTGCAAATACCAGGGAGAATCGCCCTCAGTCTTACCATAGTGACTCTGCTGGTCCTTCTTTTGTGTGTCAGAATGCCTGCTTGGAAGCTGTGGACTCAGGAAACTGAGGAAGACATCTGTTTGGAGGTTGAAGCTGCTAGCTGGCGTCCTGAAAAGATCTGATCAGCTGGCTCTTCCACTGTGGTGGGAAATTCCCTGTCTCCCAGTGGAAGTGCTCAGTCTCCCATGTCTGGCGTCTCTGTTCTTCCAGTGTCTATATGTCCAGTACAGAGTTCTTTATTGTCCCTGTCTTTGCTGGGCAAGCCTAGATAGGCTTGCACCTCACAAACTATTGTTCAGCAGGAGTATACCTCTGTGGTGGTCCAGTCGGTCTTTCTGATGATCACAGTGTGTCTGAGATTATTGCCACCATCTTGCCAAGAATCCTCCCTTACTCTTTGTATGATTTATTTTACTATATACTTTGGATATAAATTATACTGAATAACAGTAGGTCACTCCCAAAATCCTACCTAGTGACCAATGTTTTGTGTATTTGTCAGGGTTCTCTAGAGTAACATGTTGAACCCGTGGGATGAATAAATATATATAATATATATTATATAGAATGAATATACAATAGATATATAAATATATATAATATATATATATTACATAAGTATATATTATACATAATATATTAATATGGATAATCTATTACTATACATAATATTAATATATAATGTATAAAAATTTAACATATATTATATTAATATAGTGTATACAAATATATATATTATATATAATATATATTCTAACAAATCCTGTATATATATATATATATATATATATATATATATATATATATACAGGATTTGTTAGAATGACTTATATGATGTGGTTGAACTAATCCAAAAATGGCTGGCTATGAATGGAAAATCCAAGAATCCAGTAGTTGCTTTAGTCCACAAGGCTGGATGTCTCATCTTTTCTTCAATAGATGATGGAATTCTGAAGAAGTGGATTCTAATGCCAGTGAAGGAGTGAACTTGCTAGCAAGGCAAGAGAAAGCAGGCAAAGAACAAAAGCTTCCTTCTTCCATGTCCTATAGCTTCCAGAAAAAGGTGTGGCCGAGGTTAGAGGTGGGTTTTCCCAGAAAAAAAATGATCTAGATTAAAGGTATTTTTTCCTGCCTCAAGATCCAGACCAAAGGCAGGTTTTTCCCAGATCAAAAGATCTAAATTAAAGGCATGTCTTCCTAACTCAAAGACCCAGATTATAAGAGGATCTTCCTATTTCTAAGTAAGCAAAAATCTCTTACAAATTTGCCCTCCATTTTGGGGTTTTAGTTAATTCTAGATGTAGTCAAGTTGACAACCAAGAATAGCTCTAACACACTTTGTCAATTGAATTGGCTGAAAATAAACATTTAGTGGAAATTTTCAGTTAAGTATCATAATATTTGCATGGTTTCCATCCTCAGCTGGAATAAGTCCCAATCAAGAAATTCCCTGTTCTACTCTTTCTAAGAGAATAACTTTTCAGATCTGTAGGGTGGGAGAATAGCAATTGTCTAGATTTATGGACTGCTGGAGGAAGAAATGAATGGATCTGGGATCTTGTTGCTTTAATCATTTACTTTAGTCTTACCTAAACCTCTAAGGAGCCTTTGTCTACAGTTCCTAAGATTTCTGTACTTTCTTTCCTTTTTCACTGGCCCTCATCACCACTAATGACTTGTCAATTACCTTTCTACCTATGCTGCTAGGAGGTTTTTGTTATTGTTGTTGTTTCTTCCTTCCTTCTGTGCTTCATCAATTATTTTTAACTATTAAAAAATAAAACTAACTTTTTATTTTAATGAGATTTTTAAGATGCTAGAGAGAAAATGCTGTCTATTGAGTTCATCTTTTAAAAAATGATTAAATTCCAAAAGGTTAACCATGACTTCAAGAGGTAAAGAGGAATAAGGGGTAGGTAGTTATATTCTTAAAGGGCTGCTCTTGTTCAGTGGGTCCAGACCATCTTTCAGTTAGATTTACTTAGTAGAGGATTGTCCAGAATTGGACAACTACATGGACATACACACTGACTTATGATTTCACCTTTTAAACTGGGTACTGTTTCTTCTCAAAGAGATCTACTATCTGAGACAGCAGTCCTTATGAGGTATAAGAGGATCCAATTAAGAAAATGGTGTTATGTATTATGCATTAAATTCCCTGTAGTATGATGGTTGATGTGTTTTAACTTCCAATTATGCATTCAACAAATATTCTTAGAGTTCCCACTATGTGCCAAGAATCAACTAGACATGGGAACTGCCTGGAAACAACGTGAAGAAATTTGTTAAAATTAGTTATACTACCAATGAGAATCTCCTTAAAGCAGAGAATATAAAGGATGTTAAGTTAGGAAAATTTAGTAAGGATTATATAGTCTCAACCCCAACAAGTAAGTGTATATGAGCAATTCTAATAGGCTACAGTCTGAGGTCATATCCCCTATCTTCTACTTGGTTGAATCAAATGGTTTGAAAGCTAGTATCCAAATGTTGACGACTTAGGGGTTATTCAATAGCCACACAACTGTGATAAATCAGAATTCTTTATAAACATTCCACCACTATGACCTTATTTCTTTACTTGGAGTTCCAAAGCTAGTTGAAATCTAAGTTGATGATATTTCAGTTCAAAGTACTGAGAAAATGTCTAGGGTCCTAGGTCCAAACACTGGTGTATTTACACAGTGCTCCCATCTGCTCTGAGAACCTTAACTTTCATACAAGAAAGAACATACATAAACTGTCATAGGGCACTCTGGTGTTTGTCTTGCACTGTGAGTATTTGTCTCTAACCTCTTTCATGAATTTGCTACTTGCCTATAGCTTAGGAATCTTTTCCCAAATAAGTAGTTACCAGTAATCATGGTCTACATTGTCAATAAAATTTAAGTCATCACCATGTATGTATGTACTAGAAATGCCTTGATAGTTCAGGTGGCCCAAAGGGAAAAAATAACCCTGGCTTTGTCACTAGCCAATGCATGACTATGACCAAATTCCCATATATTTTATATGCTTCACTTTTCTCTGCTGGAAATTGGGACAATGAGAACACAATTAAGGCAAAGTAATTCACCTTTAGACAGTTTGGTTCCAGCCTTTATCACTGTAATTATTGTCTACAGTTATGTTTTTCTATCTCTAGCTGTAATATATAGAAAAATCAAAACAAAATTTGCTTTTGAGAAAGATTAGCCATCTCATCATCTCCCTTTCATTTTTTTTATTTAGATGTTTATTTATTAATTCAAGTCACATCTCCATCACATCCTAGTGCTGGGTATCAAATGACCTCACTGATAGTAGACAAACACTCGTACCACTAAATAAATTCACTGTATACTCAGCTCTGTCTTTAAAACTTTTATTTTGAGACAAAGTTTCCCTGAATTGCCCAAGATATCCTCAAACTCAGGATCCTGGGGTTAAAAACCAAGAACTATTATGACTAGCGGCCATGCCATGATTCTTAGTGCAGTTTAACTAATCGTCAATCTAAGAATTCCAACCAAATAAGTAGCCAGGACATACACTACTGTAATTTTAGAACTTGGGAGGCAGAGACAAGAGAATTAAAAGTTAAGACCAGTATGGGCCATATATTCAGACCTTTCTAAAACAAATATAAAAGGAAAATGTAACAAGTAACAAAGCAACCTATGAAGTTTCTGGCTTTTAGATTTACCCTTAGACTTGCTGAGGATCTCTCGCTCTAAAGGCAGTCATCTAAGCCAGTGCCTTCTGGGGTGAACTCCATGGAACTCTTTCACTGCTCTACAAAACCAAATGGGGTATATGAAATCATGCTAAGATAAAGGTACCCTTTCTACTCTGTAGAAAGCAATTATGGCCTTCCACTAGGGCTAGTGAAGGCAGTATTACCAGCAGATGCAGGTCCTCACTCCACCACTACCCACTTATATCAGCTTCTTGTGGAATTATCCTTCCTGAAGTAACAAACCACGGGTTTTTTTCCAAAGTAAAGCCTTTTTTCCCAGCTACTATTTTAAAGGTATTGATGTATATTCATCATTCATAGTGATGGATTTTACATGAATACTTTGTCCATGTCCCCAGCACCTCCTTCCATCCTACTCCCCACACTCACTGTACCTTTTCCTTTACCTTGTGGTGTCTGTTTTCCCTTGATTTTTAGCATTTCTATTGTTTTTGGCTATCAGCAGATCACAATTATTAATTCCTCTTGCATGAAAAGGAAGCTGATATTCAGATGTGAAACTTGTAGCCCAGCATCAACACTTAAGCTCAGTTCTTTAATCATTTAATCACCAACCCTGTGCTCTATCCACTACGTCCTAAAACTCCATTTAAACAGCAGAAGAGAAGAAATTACCCACTTCAGTTTGTACACATTTTTGTTTTAATTAAATGACTTTGGCTCTTGTCCTTGAAGAAAGTGCTGATAGCATTGTCTTCACATACAAAGATCTAGCTAAGAAGATGAACTCAGCACAAGGTGATTCTACACCATGGAACTGGAAGACTAAATTCTTGGCAAGGGCTCTGGCTACTAATAGGAGAAGTAAGTGGCAGCCAATGCAGATGCCATTCAAAGAAAACAGATGAGATATATAAAGTTTTTAAATATATGCCTATGTTTCAATTTTAAATGTAAAGTGCAAATCTTGGTAAAGTATTTATGAAGAGTCTTAAAAATAGTTGAAGTATCTGAAAACAAGATTTGAATTGAGAAGCATTTAAAAAAATGATTTTTTGGCTTACCGGACCACTTGGAGTACCTTGACCAACATCTTGAAAGGTTTCTGGTACACAGTATTAACTAGGGTTTTTGCTAGATAGTGTGGTGGTCTGAATAGGTATGGACCCCCATAGATTCATGTGTTTGCATGTTTGGCCATAGAGAGTGACACTACTAGGAGGTGTGGCCTTATTGCAGGAGGTGTGGCCTTGTTAGAGGAAGTATGTTACTGTGGAGGTGGGCTTTGAGGTCTCCTATGCTCAAGCTCACCCAGTGTGGCACACAGTCTCCTCCTGCTCCCTGTGGAACAAGATGCAGAACTCTCAACTCCTCCATCACCATGTCTGCCTGCTTGCTGTCATACTTCCCACCATGATGATAATGGACTAGACCTCTGAAACTGTAAGCCAGCCTCAATTAAATGCTTTCCTTTATAAAAGTTGCCTTGGTCATGGCGTCTCCTCACAGCAACAAAACCCTAAACTAAGACAGATAGTCTAAAGTTCTTGTAGGGAGCATTGTTTCTGTTGCTTTTGGTTGCCTCTCAGAGGCTGAAGGTAAGTTCTTACTGCTGAAAACACTTTAGACACAGGGCTCCAAAGATGAGCACTGGATCTGACCTGAAAGCATATTTCCCGAGGATGACTAGCTTTCATAGTACCAAAAGGAACTGAGCAAACTGCCAAAGAATAAAAGCAATCTATAGTCCTATAATACTCATACACATAAACTGCAATGCCCAGCATAGCAAGACTTCCCTAAAGATGCAATAGCATCACTCATATCTTTGTTATAACTAACAGCTCTCTAATTGGACTTAAGGACCACTCAACAGGTGGGAAATCATACTTGGTACTAAGAACCTAGTCAACTACTCAGGGTTAGGGGTTTCATGGATCTTAGAGGAGAACCTACTACTGCTACTTTACTAGGTCATCATAATTTCTAATTGTATTCTAAACCTTATCCTTATACCCACAGATAATTGTAGCTCTCGTTACCCATCAAAGAAGCTTCTCTTTGCAGCAGAGACCATTACAGAAACCCACAACTGGCCATAATGAAGAGATTAATTGATCTTGGGGAGCCCAGTCCAAGTGGATACATCTACAACACAACTCTTTATGTGTAAGGCTTCAGAACATTATGGAAGAAGTGGTGGGAAGCACGCTAGAGCTAGAGGACCAGGAAGTCTGCCTTGATATTGTGTTTCCTAGAAATGACAGGGAGGCTACACCCACAATATCTCAACAATACAACTGCCTAAATAAGATCTGGACAATGACAGTGCCAACAGACATTCTAACACTAGAGGGAGGAATCTTGTGAGGTCCACCCCCCCAACAAAGAACTACAGGCAAATAATGACTGCTTAAAGGGGGATAATTAACCTCCATGAGGGATGAAACCCCCAACTGGTAATCCAATACCAAGGGGTCAGCCTGGAAATTGCATGTACACCAACAACTAAATAGGTTCAGTAGAGTCAGAAAGAGTTATTAATATATGTATGCACATATTAAAAACAATATACTCAAAGAAAAACAGGCCATCAACTTAAGAGGGAGTAAGAGGGACATGGGAGGGAGGGGTTGGAGAGAAGAAAGAGAAAGGGGAGTGATGCATTCAGCTTCAAATAAAAAATAAAATATAATTTTTTGCTTTATAATTTTAAAGGTCTGATATGTGACCTCAAAGGGGTCATGACCCACATGTTGAGAACCACTGTCTTATGGTCATGTAGACACTTCTCTTCTGGTACAAACTCTATCCCAACAAAAGAAATCCTAGGAAAGGCCAAGAGAGGTTTAATTATCCTTAAGGACTTAACAGATTATAGAGGCCCCATTATCTTGGGGTATGAGACCAGAATCTTATCATATAAGGAGACTTGTGAGCATTGCTAGATTGAAATAATCCTGAATTTTAAAAATGTGTGAACAGAGTTCCTAGAAAGAAGCTGTGACTACAAGACTGATTAACCTGATTGACCAGTTGGAACTTTGATTCTGTGGAGATGCTGGCATGTTGCAAGTCCACAATCAAGTTTATCTTGAACTTCTTTGAGCCCCTTTAATGGCCATTTATTGTCTATCCGTGATGGCTAATCTTACTTGTCAACTTGACATGGTCTGGGATAGGGGTCCTTGGTTGAGGAGTTATCTCCATCACATTGACTTCTGGGGACCTCTGTGGGACACTTTCTTGATTGTTGATTGACATCGGAAGGCCCAGTGCACTGTGGGTGCTACCATCCTTAGGAAGGATGGGACTGGACAGTGTAAGAAAAGTAGCTGATCAAGCCAGTAAGCCTGATCCCTTCATGGTTCCTGCTTTAGTTCCTGCATCCAAGTTCCTGACTTTGTTTCTGTCATTAATGGACTGTAGCCTATAAGACAAATAAACCCTTTTCTTCCCAAGTCACTTTTGGCCAGTGTTTTATCACAGCAACTTAAAAAGCAAGCCAGCGCAGAACGTCTGTCTGTGACCCAACATCTCCATGACTACAAGACAAACCCTTCAGAATGTACCAATGTGTCTGATCTCCACCCAATCAAAAGGCTAAGGATGCCATCAGGTGACACTCAAGGCCTACAAATGAGATTTCCCGCCTTTCCCACAACCCACTGACCTGTTATTTGCACCTATGCATTTGAAAAATAATCTTCATTCATGACTTTCTCTGCTCCATTATTAAAAAAACTTCATGAAGCATACTACATTGGAACACAGAATTATGGGTAAACTGGGTCTATGATTCCCAGACATAGTAAACTATCTCTCACCCTTACTTTTTGAAGTGAGGGTAGAGTTTTGTTTGTTTGTTTGCTTTACTGTTGACAAGTACAATTGTGAGCCAGTTGATGAAATCCTTAAATACCAGTAGAATCTACGCTTTCAGACAGGACAAAGACAAGACATTTTACTAAAAACTGAGTTCCTGGAATCTCCCTGTAATGGAAAGCATGTTATGGTATCCAGAGCAACAAAAAGATGAACACATAGTTAAATGAGTTGTTCCGTTCTTTAACATCTAATACTCCTGTATAGTTCAGTCACTCTTCTGGGACCTTGGTTTTAAGTACTTTATTTTTAATCTATATAATATGTAAAAACTAAATGTCTTTCAAAGTCATATATATGTTTCATATATATATATATATATATATATACACACATTATATCATTATGTATATAAATATATGACAAAATGCATCTTGCCTGTTTTGCATTCTTTCAGTCTACCTATAAAACATTTGTGAATAATTTCTTAAATAGTAAAAATATAGAAATCATATACGTCTGAATTTCAAACAGTAACTCTATACTTTTTTCAAGCTGTCCAGCTTGGCCAGGAAAACTTGAAGCTGTGTTGTGCCCATGTTCTCTGACCTCTTTGACTCATTCCCAAATTGGGAGGTTTTCTTACCTCAGAGGTAAGAAAGGCTTAAGTATGCTGAGAGGGAAGGTCCCTCAGACACAGAGAACAGCTTTGTCTAGTATTAGGTGAGAGTATGGTCAAAAACAACTCCTTACTTGTTCCTTCATTCTGGCCTTCTTTTCTTGGGACCTCAGGTGACTCCAATTACCCATTTGGGAAATTCTGCATAGGAAACCATTGAGAGTCTCCTATGCCAGTGTGCTAGTTAATTTTTGTAAACTTCACACAAACCAGAGCTATCTGGGAAGAAGGAACCTGATGTAAGGAATTGCCTCCATCAGATTAGCCTCTGCTCATGTCTGTGGGGAATTTTCTAATGATTGATGCAGGAGGGCCTAGCCTATTGTGAGCAGTGTCACCCCTGGCCAGCTAGTCCTGGGTTGTATAAGAGAATAAACGGAGCAAGCCAGGGAAGCCAGTAAGCAGCATTCTTCCATGGTCTCTGCTTCAGTTCCTACCTCCAGTTTCTGCCTTGAGTTTCTGCCCTGACTTGCCTCAAAGATGGACTGTAACATCAAAGCGTAAACCAAATAATCCTGTTCTTCCCTAGGTTGCTCTTGATCAGAATATGATCAAAGCAAAGATCAAAGCAAAGCAAGCTAGGACAGCCAGGAAGTGTGCTCACATCCTGACGCATCCATCTTTCGGCTTCAAACTTCATTATAGACAAGTCTGACATGAGATTACCTCTGTTGGCAATGTTTAATAACCAGCTCTGCCCTTTTCAGTGTAACATTTCTGAAGTCTAGAGTGACATAAATAAACCATATTTCTGAAAAGCTCAGTATTGGGAGTAAGACAGAATGGAGTAAAGTATACTGTGCCTGTCATCATGAAAACATGGCGACAGGGATGAGGAAAGGGACAATAAGTGAAATCTTGGATCTTTGTTATAATCATTTGATCTTCTGTTTAAACCTTTTCTTTGAATCACCTCAATAGCAATGCAATTGATAGGTTCATAGTTTATTTCTATTCTTCATCATGTACCAGAGTTGATGAAAAAGGCAGATTAGTCTGAAGATATGTAGAAAAGATGTTATGGAGTAAATGCCAAGAGGAACTGAGGTCTTGATTCTCAGTTCCTGGGCAGTTTAGCATTGGCTGCATCATGTTTGTGAGATTTCATGCCAAAGCCCAGATGGGGGTGTGGGATGGTTTCAGAGTTTATAGGAGTTGCTGTTAGTAATATTTTACTGCTTGGCACTGACATTTTAACAAAACAGAGAATGTATTTGCCTAATTAGATGCATCAGCGCACTCCCAGGAAGCTGAAGGTAAATTGGTACCTTGGATAAATTGGTACCTTTGGGGAAAGGAAAGGATCAAGCAAAATGAAATAAGAAAAGAAGATACACTCTTTGTGAAGGGCTCATTCTGTGGGTCTGGGAGGATGAGGGATTGCAGACAGGCTAACTCTCATATACAGAGTCACCGAGGCAGAGGAAAAGGCTCAGACCAGAAAGCTGCAGCTACATCCCACCACTTTTATAAACTCACTGCTGTTTCTCCCCCCACTGGATCCAGGTAACAACCCCATGCTTGGAAGCCACAGAACTGAAACAATTTTCTGCTCTTGACTCAGAAAACTAAACCACTTCTATGTTTTTAAATGAGGATGTTTTCAACTTCAATGAAAACCCATCCAAAGTGGATATTTGGCTCAACAACTCCTTGTGAGCCTGTGAGCCAGGTTGTTTCTCTCTCTTGTAGAAAACAGCACAGAGTTAAGCCAGTGAGGAGCCAAAGGGAGATGCTGTTCAGCACAATCAGATATGAATGGAGTGGAATTGGCTCCACCAGGATCTCAGAGACCGTTTATGTCTCTGAAGAGCAGCCTGCCCCAGGAAGATCTGTTGGGCAAATGGTGAACCCAATAAAAAGAAAAGCATCTTGATCAGATAAAGTCAAATATTCTTCGCAACCTTAGCAAAACAGGGGAGATGGAACAGGTTACACATGGATGGAAACCAACCACTGTTGTTGTAATATCCCTTGGTATCCTAGGGAAATTAAAACTTAGGGCTGTGGGATGCTCAGTACTCCTGCATATTGAGTGAGGAGAACAGCCAGAGCCTGCTGTGGAGGTACCCTACTGCCAAATCCAAGCTTAGTCATGTCTTACTCATCCGTACTTAGTCATCAATAGCAAATTAGTGTCTCAGGAATGGAATGAGTTTTATACCATCTCATCTTAGAGGGCATTTGCAAGGATTAAAGGAAGGTAAGTGTCAGGAAGGCTGAGACCCCTTGCTTTGTGTGTGAGGTTGAGTAGAATTCTCCTTTCCTGTTTCACGTGACAACACAGACCTAAGTGCACAGAAAGACAAAGGGAGTTGCCACTGCAGCCTAGACCAGCCCTTGGTGTTTGCTAAGTGAACTCATAACTGTAGGTGAGGATCTCAAGTAAGGGATTCTTGATTTATATTTTATAGTCCTTTCACCCAGAAAGAGAATATCTGGTTTTTGTAAGTTCCAGTTTGATATTAGTAGGAAAGCACCAATGGGTCAGTTTTAGTAGAAGTGCATCCAACCTGACATCCTCGTTGACTCTATGCTGGGCACTGACAAGGTCTGATGCCCAGGCTTTCATCAGCTAGAGCACCCATGAGGCAGCCATGTCAGATCAATATGCAGGGTGCCATGGTAACCATGAAATGGGAGTGGAGGATCTCAGAAGCGGAAATTTTTGGTAGATGGACTTAAGGACTCCTCAGACTGAAACCCTGTCCAAGCTGGAGGGGAGGTATGATATCAGCAAATCTCTTTTTCTGTATGCAAGGATTCCATGAACTCCCTTGCTTTCTCCATAGAAGGAGAATGAATTGTTATCAGAGAGATCTTAAGTATTCTTGTAATCTTGGAGAGGGGCCGAGTGTTGGAGGAACCTCATAAAAGATTTCAGTGTCATATTGTGACAAAAAAATTTTCAGTTTTGTGGCCCAATGCAAACAACTCAAGATTTATATGATTTCTATTAAGTGATGGACTGCAAAGGTTGAGAATTGGGGTTGAGCTTTGGTTATGCTAAATATTTATAATATCCTAGGTGCATTGTTATGATTTCATTCTTTCAGATAACAAAGATTCCAACCATGTGAGAAATTCACCTTGCATACTTAGTGCAGTGTGAGTGTTATGGTGCCCAGTAGACATTAGCAATCACTGTTTACAACTCTGGTGGATTTTTATTCAACAAATGTATAATATACAATTTTAAGTATATTAAATTCTCTGTTCCTTAAGAGATAATAAGAATCCTATCAGGGTAGAGATTCTTTGTCTTTATGCCACAGGCTTCCCACAGTACACATAACATAGAAGATCACTAAATAGTCACTAAGTGAATAATGTGTAAGCAAAGACCAGACCAGGAAGCTGGGGGTCTGGTGGATACTTTCTGCTGCCTCTCAGAAGTAAGCAACTTCTTGTGCTGCAGGTGGGATGTCCATTGTAAGCCAGCATCTCTGAGAATGTTAACAGAAATAGTTTCATTTGCTTATTCATTTAACAAATAGCCATTGGGTGTCTATTAATATAGCTAACATGGGTCAGTTTCTGTTTAGACAGTAGTGCATTAATTTCCATCTCTCTGGTGTGCTCATGAAATGCCCTCTGCTAGGACAGGCTTTTACTGTTCCCTTGTACAGACCAATTAGCCCTATAGCATAACTTATTCTGTGTAATTTTTGTCAGCTTCACATGTGGGTGAAACTTATCAAGGAATGTAATTGCAATTTTATTTCCATCCCACACTCCCTGATTTTTACATAACAGGTACCAGTAGATGACTTAAATATATAACTGATGAATGATTTCTTAGAATTGTCATAGAGTATCCTGACATCTGTACCTTTTTGGATCAGCAGGTCCTTCGAGTGAGACAGAAGCAGCAACTTCCATGGGTTGGCTCTTCCAGGATTTGTATGAATGACTTGAGTGATGGGTTTTCACATCATCTCTAAAGCAAACAAAATAATACAGAAAGACGAACACTGAGAGGGGAGAAATTGAGCTTAAGAAAATGCACCACTCACTTGTCACCAGTTTTTTCTTTTCTCACAGAGAAGTCATACACTTCCTCTCTTCCAACCTTGGCCATTTGCTCTCAGAGCTCAAACTCATATTATTAGTAATTTGAAACAATTGTTTCCATGGAAATATCCTAGCAACTTCCCACAGCAGAACAGCAGCTTCGGCAACTTTTGCACACTTGGGTCAGACAGGCAACAGCTCTGACAAATAGAACTTTCTGAGGTTGGTCTTGGGAAGAATTTCTAATCAAGCTTTGAAATCATTATTTCACTTCATTCTATTTAATTTCATTCTATTTAACAGTAGTTCCAAGACTACCAAGTTGCTTAATGGGTAAAGGTTCCTGCTACAAAGCTGAACCAGCCCTGTGTCCCACATGGTAGAAGAAGGGAATTGACTCTCAAAAGCTGTTCCCTGACTATCACACACATGTTATGGTACCCAAACAGGCACGGCACAGGCACGCACGCGCGCGCACACACACACACACATAAATAAGAAAACAAACAAACAAATAAATAAGTTAAATGTATTTTAAAGACAGTAATGCTGATTTAGGCAATGAAGAGATGTCTTATATCCCTTTAAAAAACAATAGGCCCTCAGAATTGCATTATTAAAAATCAACCTATAAGTAAAGCATTGTTTTATTGTTTTTTTTTAATTTAGTGTGTATAGGGGAGGAGGCTGCACATGCTACTGTGAACACATGGAAGGCAGAGGTCTGTGGACAACTCAGGAATCAGCACTTCCTTCCACCATGTGGGCTCTGAGCATTGAGCATAGGTCATCCAGCTTGGCAGCAAGAGCTTTTTCCTTATCATTTGAACAATCCCTTTAGCCCTTTAGTAATATATATTTATCCTATTTAAAAAATAACACCTAAGGGAAGCAAACTGAAAGAAAAAAGTTTACATTTTTTCAAGATGGCAGACTGTGATCTCTTTACAGCTGTCTCTCTTATTTTCAAGTCTCCAGACACTGGAAAAATATAGTATTTATAACCACCATCACTCTGTCTGCCTTCCCAGCATCCAAAGTCATCTGGCTTCTATGTCACTAAATAAGCTATCTTATGGATAGACACTAAAATTTTATGGTGTTGAACCATAAAGCCAAGCATATTCAGCATCAAGTTTGCTAACACATTTCTTTTCAGTATTAATAAAGTTGAACTAAACACTTTATATTTTTAAAGCCAGAAGTAGTCTTATCCAACTACCAAGTAAGTTACATTTTCACCATTTCTGATTGACATAGCAAAACTTTCTGTAGCCAGAGCAATTCAAGGTGCATTAGAAATATTAACTCATTAACAATTGTAACTCTCTTGCACAGAATTTACTATTATTGGGATTCTACAGCAAAGGACCTGAAGGCATCAAGACCCAAGGCTAATAGGAAAGCCAGTAACTGTGTGATACACCTCTCCTCTGGATGGTCTCTGTAATGTTGTCATTTTAGAAATCTATTTGAGCTACAGCTCTTGATTTGCTTTTGTTTTTAAGTAGACTTTTTTTAAGGGAAAAATTTAAGACAGAAATACAGACAGTTCTCACACATTCCCCATGTCCAAATTCCCCCAACAGAACTCCCATCAGTTTCCCATAGCAGAGGGTACATATGTTACAGTTAATAAACATGGTTAGCATGCCACATCCTGAACCCAACTCCAGTTCTTACCCATCCTTCTAATCTCCACTTCATTTTGATGTTCCTACTTGTCCAAGGAACATAAAAGGCAGGGTCTTACCTGAATTTTGGGTGAAAAATGGAAATTATGACATGTCTACAATTTGTACTTAGAGAATTTGATGTCTGTCGGCACGCCATCATTTGTCATAGGCTGACTGGGATTCAGTTATAGGTGTAACTGGTTGTCTTAATTAAAAATCAACACCTGGAGTCTCCAGCTAATGTTATTCCTATAAGGCTATTCACCCAGGGAACTAGAAAGCTACACTTGTGACTGTAATCTATGGTCATGCAATATCCAAAGCATGGCTAATTAACAAGACACATAACAAGCATGCTTCTCTTCCTCCTCCTCCTCCTCCTCCTTCCCCTTCTCCTCCTCCTCTTCTTCCTCCTCCTCCTCTTCTTCTTCTCCTTCTCCTTCTCCTCCTCCTCTTCTTCTTCCTCCTCCTCCTCCTCTTCTCCTTCTCCTCATTCTCCTCCTCCTCCTTTTTGTAAAACCAGTGGCTTTTCTATTAGCTTAGTAAATGTGAGAAGTGGTATTCAATATATATGGATTAGCTTAAATACTTTATAAATATCTTTTATACTGGCTTAAAGAGTATGAAAATGTTATCAAGCTTGGTAGCTTGTGTCTTTCATCCTAAATGGAATGAATAAAAGCATGTCTAACTGGCTGGTGTTAAGTACAGAGTTATTGAGCCCTGTATGTGGAAATAAGTCCTAAGCATGTTGTCTGACATTCATGTGGAGTACAGAGCCTCTATGATTGGAACAAGGACTTCATTAAGATTTAAATACTGGGTTTGCTAATTATATTAGACCTGACCACTAAGGAATTTTTATTCAATATTTTCTGTAGGTTAAGAATGTGGTTGCTCTGCCCCTAGAGGCATTACAGATGTGACTGCTATGTCACATGTGCATCAGTAGGTGGCAGAGAGGAGAGAGGCTATATCTACATTCAGTGTCTGACCTATGAACATCTGAATAAATAGTAGCCTAACATTCATGGAAGAAGAACAAAGAAGCAAGGTGGATACCAACTCCACTTTGGCACCACGGGGTAACCTGAGATGACTACAAGACCAGCACCAGGAGATCTGGCCCAGATGGGATCACAAGAGAAGGAGAGCTGTCCTTTCCACTCACATGCTGCAGTACTCAGGAGAGTAGGCCCTGCACCCTGCCAGGATAGCACACCACAGCTAGTCCAGGATATGGGGGTTGTGGGTGAGCCAGCCCTGAGGGAGTGAGTGTGGGAGAGCCAGCCCTACCTTCGGTCTGCTATGTGGTATAGTCTAGGGAGAGATGTCCTCCCTTCCCTTTTGCCCTCACCACCATTGGCCTACAGGAGATCTGGCAGAGATGAGGGTCACAAGAGCAGGAGAGTAGTCCCTGCTCCTCACATGCTGCAGTACTTGGGAGAGCAGGCTTGACACCTTTCCATAGTAGAACTAGCTATGCAGTGGTAGTTGCAAGTCCAAAACCAGGGCTTTGAGTTGGCCCACCCCAACATCTACCCCATGGATGAACTGCTGGAGTGCAAGAAGAGGTCAGTTCCACAACCCAGGACTTCAGGATCTCCAAGACATAGGACAGTTATGGTACATCTGAGAGGAGTTCCAGTACTGATGGAGTAGCAGAAACCAGGGGCCTTTTACCAGACCAAGGAGTCATTATAATGAACATTTGCAAGCAGAATGTGTGGACAAAGGGGAATATTGTGGGACATACTGAGATACACTGCAGCTTCTACAATGAGCTGTTATTTTTAATGCTGGGACAGATTACAAGGGTGGAGGGTGGGTGGGGAGGAGGTGGGAAATGGGAGGGAATAGGGTGTATGATGTGAAATTTACAAAATAAATTTTTTCAATAAAAATATTTTGGTAAAAAAAAGAATGTGGTTGCATATTTAATAAACCTTAATCTAACTCTATTAAGATCAAGGGGCAATAGAGAATACTCACGTGCTTCAATATCTGTTGAGACTACTGTTATGTATATCAAAGAATCTAAGGGTTGTTCATGGTGGCATGATATAAGGTTTCTTTGTAGCAGGCGTAACAGAAAGCAATCCTGAAAGAGCTGGGATCTTCAACAGTGCTATTGCTGAATCTACTGTCAATTCCCTTTTTCAGAGGTTGTCTTGCTGCTCTCCTTAACCCCAAGCCTGTTGCCATGCTGCTAGGACTCTATGCTCTTCTGTATCTGAGTAAACTCATAGCAGAAAGGGCCAAAACATTTATTACCAAAGCATTTTATTCTGTGTCCCAACCCCTCCCATCCAGATTGCTGAAGTGTTTTAATGTATCTAAGGGAAAATGCTTATGTATTTATGCCATATATAAATATATAAACTATATATTTTTGTTATGAATTTCCTTATAGCACTGAACTATATCTCTGTTTCAAACACCATGGCATTTGCCCTCTTTAATTCATTTATAAGATGATTAAAATAATGAAAAACCAACACAGACAACTTTTGAGATGATATGAATTTTAGCCTGTATGCCTTCTCCATCACATGATCCTTAGGGTGTTTGCTAAACAACTAATAGCCTTGTTGTTGCCTGAGGTATTGTTGATTGCTAAGCTTTGGAACAAAGGCATAATGTAACTAAGATTTCAGATGCCTGGGGTTGCATTTGGCAAACTCTGTTTTTTGATGTATCATTGCCTCTCATTAGGTACCATGTGTTAGCAGGATGACATTTAAAGATTCAAACTATAAACCTGCCCTCAGAAGTAGAAATTGTAGATTCCTGCTACTGTTGCCTCACAGCTAAATTTTACACTTTTTTTCAATTGGTTTTGCAAAACAAAGAGAAAAAAACTGTTATTCTAACAAAGTTAGCTAGTTTAAGTTAAAGAAATTCTTAAAGAAGAGTGTATGAAAGTAGGTAAATGGAGGAGATCTTTAGGAAAGAAAGGTAAATTCACAAAGAGGCTAAAAATATAATAAGGATGTCTAAAAAGTCATAATGAATCATACTATCAACTATTCATCTAATAAAATCTATGGCACACATAATTCTTTGTATACATATGTAATTTAGAAGAAATTTTCTCACATTGGCTGACAATACTCCCTCCAAGAACCAAAGACCATCTAATAAAAATCCCAATACCAGACATGAGAAGCTCTCTTTTGAGTATAAGTCAGGGTGTTTTTTAAATATTTATTTATTACTTCATGTTACATCTCCATCACAGTGCCCTCTTCCACCCCTCCCAGTCCTGCCCTCCCACCCTCTACCCACTATCCCTTCTGTCCCACTCCTCTGGTGTGTAGTGTCCCTACATATCAGTCCCCCGCCCCAGTTTAGAACTGGGGCCCTACAAGGCAGCACCACTAGGGCAAAGTGTCTTATTAGCAGGTAACAAAGTCTATGTTCCTGTTCCCTTTGGTGCATTGGTTGTAGTATAGTTATCCTGTACTATATAGCTAAAATCTGATTATTAGTGAATAGATGCCATGTGCATCCTTCTGAGTCTGGGTTAGCTCACTCAGGATGAGCTTCTCTAGTTCCATCTATTTGGCTGCAAATTGCATGATTTCATTGTTTCTGATAGCTGAGTTGTATTCCATTGTGTAGATATTCAGTCAGGATTTTTTTTAAAGAGACTCCCCACACATAGAGCCTATTGCTATTGCTCTTGGTTACGCCCCAGAGATGGAAGGTGAGTCCCTATTTTTTTTAACACACGGTGCACTTTAGACACATTGTCCAGAAACCCCTGAGCTGGAACCAACCTGAATAACTAACATAAATGCTTAAAAGACTAGTTTTCATGGTACCAAAAATTGGCATGCAAACTTACAAAGAAAGGAAGCAACCAACAGTCCTATCCAGCAATAAATGTCTATGAACCACAAAAAAACAACCAGAATGTGATGAAAACTTGCAATAGTGGCTTACAAACCTTGGCAGTAACCAACAGCTCTCTAATTGGACTTAAGACCCACTCAACAAGAGGGAAACCAGGTATAGTACCTGAAAACTAACGAACTACTCGGCACTAGTGAAGTCATGGAGAACTTGCAACCACCAATTTACAAAATCACCATAATCCCTAACTGTATCCTGAACATTTGTTCTTACACTCACAGACAATGATAGTCTTCACTCCTGATGAAGGAAATTTCTCTTTGCAACAGAGTCCATTACAGAAAACCACAACCAATTGAAATGCAGAGTTGTGGAAGCAGTCCCAGTAGATACATCTACAATGCAACTCTTCCAACCAAGACTCAGAGAACATTGTAGAGGAGGGTAGAAAGATTGTAAGATCCAGAAAATCAGTGACTTTGCTCTGAGATTGTGCTTCTAGTAATGTCAGACATTACCTCCATCAAGTCTCACTAACATAACTACCCAAATGTGAGCTGAACAAGGACAACAACAGACATGCCAAAGTGGATGAGGGAAAGACAATGAGGCCTCAGCTCTACACAAAGAACTATTGCTAACTAAGGGAGGCTGAGAGTAGGAGATGCTTTAGCCTTCCTCAGGGAAGAGTACACTGATCAGTTATTCAGGGCCAGGTGATCAGTCCTAAAACATACATTCAAGTAATGTACCGAACAGGTTATATTTAAGAGTGTGTGTGTGTGTGTGTGTGTGTGTGTGTGTGTGTGTGTGTGTGTAAAAAAGAGGCCATGAATTTGAAAGAGGGAAATGAGGGATATATGGGAGGGTTTGGATTGTGGAAAGGGAAGGGGAAATGACATACTTATAAAACAAAAAATTTTTAAAAATGAGGGAAAAAGAGTGTGTGATAGAAACTTAGTACATTTGGTTCAATGCATATAAATTTACCTTTTGAACTACCTTCCCCCTAAGACACTTTGGAGGAAAACATATCTTTTTTTTAATATTTATTTATTACTTCAGGTTACATCTCCATCCTCTTTCTGCCCCTCCCAGTCCCGCCCTCCCAAACTCCAACCACTATCCCTTCCATCACATTCCTCTGGAGTGGAATCTCCCTACATAACAGTCCCCCGCCCCATTTCAGCAGCCATATGAGGGCCAAGAGCCTCCTCATACACTGGGGGCCTACAAGGCAGCATCACTAGGGCAAAGTGTCTCATTGACAGGAAAAAAGTCACTGTTCATGTTCCCTTTGGTGCATTGGTTGTAGTATAGTTATCCTGTACTATATGGCTAAAATCTGACTGTAAATGAATAGATACCATGTGCATCCTTCTGGGTCTTGGTTAGCTCACTCAGGATGAGCTTCTCCAGTTCCATCCATTTGGCTGCAAATTGCATGATTTCGTTGTTTCTGATAGCTGAGTAGTATTCCATTGTGTAGACATACCACAGTTTTTTAACCCATTCTTTGGCTGAGGGACATCTGGGTTGTTTCCAGTTTTTAGCTATTACAAATAAGGCTGCTATGAACATAGATGAGGAACTTCCTTGTGATTCAGCGAGGAATCATTTGGATGTATACCCAGAAGTGGTATGGCTGGGTCCCCAAGGCAGAGCTATTTCAAGTTTTCTAAGATATCGCTAGACTGATCTCCATAGTGGTTGCACAAGCCTGCACTCCCACTAGCAATGGAGGAGAGTTCACCTTTCTCCACACCCTCGCCAGCATGTGCTGTCACATGAGCTTTTGATCTTAGCCATTCTGACAGGTGTGAGAAGGAATCTCAGAGTCATCTTGAGTTGCATTTCTCTGATGATTAAGGATGCTGAGCATTTCTTCAAGTGTCTTTCAGCCACTAGGAATTCCTCCTTTGTGAATTCTCTGTTTAGCTCTGTTCCCCATTTTTTGATTGGATTATTTGGTTTCTTGGCATTTAATTTCTTGAATTATTTTGATCCCTAAAATCACATCTGTTATCTGGTCTCAGGGTGCTGCCCCAACAGGCAGAACAGAGCCTGCTGTGTTGATGAGGGCCTTGCTATTATGTCAGCCAGAACAGCCCAGCTAGAGGGCCACAGCTCTCTAGTTGATTGCAGTTAAGTGCTGAATGCAAGGCCTTCTGGGAACAGGCAGCTTCTTGAACCTAGTTCTCATGTTTTAATTACAGAAACCAAAAATAGAAAGTGACTGTGGAGCTCCAGGTAGGAAGTAGTACAGATAGAAGGCATCTGTTTTATCCAGAGGTTGGGGTCTTGAGTCTTAGAGCATATATGTCAATGCAACCTCCAGAACAATTCATGAGTCTGCGTGCAGCAGGTAACAAGTTTATGAAGGAACTCTGTGTGCCCATACTCCTCCTAGGTGATTAAAGATTGTCCAATGAGAAAAGAATTATGACTTTTTCTTAAACATTGAAGATATTTCTTGTATTTAAATCTATAGTATCACTATAAGGAGAATAGGTGGGAACTTTTAAAAAATAAATATGTGTTACACAAAGCTTACCAGTTGCAAATCATCTTAAGGAGCCAAATTCTGACTTTTGTATTTTCTTCCACAAAGGAGTTTTTATATTATGGAAGTGCTCCCTTGTTTTTCATTTCCAATTTTCTATAAAGTCTCCAGCTTATAGAAGCCATTTGTGATTCTTCCTCTTCTATGTATTAATGAAATGCCTGCCATCTAAGGGAATAATTCATAAGGCTTATTCTTTGACCTCAGATTAGAAATATTACCTCCAGCCAGAGGCAGGTGTGAGTTCAAGGCCAGCCTGGTCTACAGAGCTTGGTTCCAGGATAGCCAGGGCTACACAGAGAAACTTTGTCTTGAACCCCAGCCTGCAAAAAAGAAAAAAAAATACCACAGCCAAACCCCTTTTCATCTGTGAAAACAATCTACGCTGTACATAATGGGGTTGTACAGTGATCTCCTTCAGCTGTGATAAGAAAGGTTCATTTCCAAAATCCAGACTCATCCTTGAATACTAGCTTCATTCGCCCAGGCAAAGTGACTTTTTCTCAACAACAGACCTTTCAGAAGATTAAACAAGTCAGCCCATGCAAAGAACTCCAAATATATTTTGGCTCATAGAGAGCATTCAACAAATGTGAATAACATTTTTGGTGCTAGAGTTGGTAGTGTTTATCGAGTACAAAAAATATCTTACCTCTAGCATTCTAGGCTGACAAAAAATCCAAAAGATGTGTTAAATCCACAGTCTCTCTATTTCTGAGCCTTTCACCTTAAACAGGTAAGCCCAAAGAGAGAGTCAACAAGAGGAGTCACAGAGGGGAAAGCTCTTGACAGTCTAACTCAGAACAATCAAGTTCCATGTGTGCTTTTCTATTTGACAGTTGTGAAATGCTAGATAAATGTCTTTATATTGCTGGGTAGGAGGTAAGTTTTGCTCTCATCTCATGAACTTACTGCTGGAAATGGATTCTAGCTACAGCCATCTCGTGAGTCTGTGTCCAGTGTGAATCACTTCATTGTGTGGGAGCCCCACCTTCTCCTCACTATTTCACATTGGCTACCTTCCTTGAAGCTGACACCGCAGGAAGAAACTCTGAAACATTTTAATTTATGGCCCAAACAAAAGGAGGTGCTTTTAATTAAAATTTAGAAGCCAATTCTATAGATGATGTCTGGAAGGAAGCCCAGAAGAAAATATTGCGATATAACCAAGCAAACGTAAAAAGTTTAAAAGTGGTTGAGGATAAATCTCTCTGTATCTTTGCACATCAAGGTGAAGTCATCTGGGGATAAATAAGAAACTAGACTGAATGAGGCAGGTAGCCTCAGCCCAGCCAGACTGCAAACTCTACATCCTCACTAAGTGGCCATGATGGCATACATATAAGATCTTTGCATTTTGTGGGATGTTACTGGCCAGTAATATAAGACAAAATGTAGAAAGATGTATCTATTAGAGAGGCTCCCACTAATAGGAAGTGGGATAAGATTCCTGAGATAATGGATCTGTTTCTGATCTTGATTTGCAGTGGTGCTTCTCTGACTGTATATATGTTCAAATGTATACAGTGTGCAGATTTCATCTCTACCAAACAAAGCTGTTGAAATGTCCAATAATTGCTATAATCACCTCACTGTGTCTGATCTGTGATCTTGCTTGTGCTCCCCTCTTGGGGTTCGTTTTGAGAGGAAAAGCTCGGCGCTGACTGGAGTTTTAGCTTTGTTGGGTTTCTAACCAAATTTCTTCTCAGCTGCACACTAACTTCATCCCAGCAATATGGTAGAAATATAGTCTCCTTCTTCACACAATTAATCTTACTCTGTAGAATACCGTCCTGTTTTTATTCTTCTCCTATCTAAGTGACGTAACTGGGTCAAAAGGTAACTCCTGTTATCCTACAGAATCATACTCAGATCAAAAAGACAAACTTTGGAAGCAACTAGAAAATAATGGATAGGTTTTGCCAGGGTGGATGGCAGAAAGTCATCCATAAAAGACAAAGATCTCCCGTACCGTAATGGTAGGCTGCCTAAGTCTATGCTGCCTTTGTTTGGGTAATTAACTATGAAAAAACACAAATGCAGAAGCTTAGCCACTCTGTTGACAAAGCTGTGCAAGAAGTAGCAGCACGGTTGGGGACTGGAGTAATTTTATTTCATAGTTACATAAAACTGAAAATCATTCCAGGTTGGCAGAGGAATTTGTTTAATGGTTGTCTGAGAAAACTTATAAATATGTATGAAGCATATGGTTTTTATTATAATATGAGAGGAGCTAATGAAATAATGGCTGTGAATGAACCTTGTAAAATATAAAAAGTAGATAGCACCACACACTGTACTAAAGTGTTCTTTCGTACAGTTCAGAAGAGTTCATGATTATTGAGAAAATGCTTCTAAAAGGCACTGTCTTAGGGTTTCTATTACTGTGAAGAGACAACATGGCCACAACAACTCTTATAAAGAAAACATTTAATTGGGGCTTGCTTACAGTTTCAGAGGTTTAGTCCATTATCATCATGGCAAGAAACATGAAAGTATGCAGGCAGACAAGGTGCTGGAGATGAAGTTCAGAAGGAGCTTGGTCTGCAAGCAGCAGGGGAAGAACTGTGAGCCACACTGGGTGTAGCTTAAGCATGTAAGACCTCAAATCCTACCTTCACAGTGACACACTTCCTCCAACAAGGCCACACTTCCTTTAGCGAGGCCACACTAACTCCAACAAGGCCATACCTTCTAATAGTTGCGACTCCCTATGGGCCAAGAATTGAAACACATGAGTCCATGGGGGTGATGCCTATTCAAACCACAGACACCAAGAGAACATAGGGACTGAGGGGTACAAATGGCTGTATAAAGTTTGTTTCTGAGAGTTTTAGAGTCAACTGTAAGCCAAGGGATTTCCTATGGTTAATATATATCAACAGACATTGTAAACTATATACATTACTAAAATGTTTATCTAGAATGTATGTATGTGTATATATTCATTTAGTTATTTACACATATAAATAACCTTGTCATTTTGGCCATGATATCTCACAATTCTAGTTACATCCCTCTGTCAGTCCTGTAATTACACTAAATGCTATGGATTATTAAGTGGTATATTGTTCAAACCAACAGCTACTTTCTTGCAAATGCGACTATGTAATTTCTTGTTAGATTAATGGGAAGATCTTTGTGTTAGAACAGGTTCAAATTACTTGATGCTGAAATACAATGAATAATTTATTCAATACTTTTTTGCTGGCTAGATACCCTTTGAGAGACTCCTCTTCTCCCATACTCAGTCAGTGTGATAATCTAGATCCTTTGATGAGGATATTGACCATACAAATTAGTCCAGGATCCAGGCTGGGCCAGTGAGGCTCTTACCTAAGATAGTTTAATATAACTGGTAATAAGGCGATCTAATTTATTTTTAATTAAAACTTATATGTATTGTATTTTGATTATATCCTTTCCCTCCCCAGCTCATCCCCATATCCCTAACTTCTCTCTCTCTCTTCCTCTCTCAAGCATATCAAACAAAAACCAAAAGATTATAACAAAGAAATAAAGAAAAAACCCAATAAGACAAAAAATATCAAAATAAAGCAAAACAAAAGGCACATATACAAAAACATGCTGTCCATTTTGTGTTGTCCAAATACTCCATGACATGGGGCCTGAATTGCATATAGTTGACGTGCACAATGTCGATCCATTTTAGAAAACTGATTTTACCATCCCCAAGAGGTATCAACTGCAAATAATTTCTTGGAAGTATGACTTTATATTCACTTCAGCTTCTTTGTGCTAGGGTTTTGTCTGCTTCGAACTTGTTTGGGTCTTGTATGTGTTGTCACAGTTTCTATGAGTTCATGGGTGTACCAGCCTGTCTGTGTCTGAACAATGCTCTTTTCTTGGTTATCTACCATCTCTAGCTCTTACAGTCTTTCTGCCTCCTCTTCTTCACAGACGTCTGAGCCTTGAGAGGAGGGGTTTGATAGAGACACACCATTTAGGGCTGAGTGCTCCAACATCTCTCAGTCTGAATGTTGTTAAGCTGTGGGTTTCTGTGTCAATTATCATTCTTGCAGTAATGGAGGTGACAAAGCACCAACTAGACATCTTATACCACCAGCCACAACCTCCAGGACCAGGAGTAGGTTACATCTTTTTTGAGTCACTGGACAGAGCAGTCATTGGCCAAAGCCTCCTCATGACTACTGCCAAAAACCAAACAAAAAAAAAAAACAAAAACAAAAAAATCTCCACAGGCTATTGACAAGGCTGTTGGTTATCTTCCATAACCTGGCAGTAAGGCTTTATTACTGAAGTCAACATGTACTTAATTCATTGAACATGGAGAAATTGAGCTGATACCAAAGTAGAAACTTCATCCCTACTGACTAGAGTTCTTGGTGGTAGAAGTACTTTGCATACTATCAGAGAAGAAAAGGTAATCTGTTTTCCTTGGAGTTGTTAAACTTATAAACCTGGAGCTCCTGGTGCCTATCTTAAAACCATTTGTTTAAGAATAAGGTCAATACTCAAAAAGGAGAGCCAGACTGCATATGAGCAGCCTTTTCACACAGTAGTTGAGCTGTCAAATATCCAGTCATTCCTGACATCAGAAACCTCACTGTTTTCTTCTAAGTACACAGCTAATAATATTTTTAACCACCAAATTAATTTGGAAATATGTTCTGTTACACATCATTGATGATCATCAAAATTGTACATGAAGAATTTAAAATGCAAAGCCATCTTAAGCTCTCAATTTACTCCTGGGACAATCCCACCATGTTCTCCTTCTATTCCCAATTCAAGGAAATATCTCAATTTCAGAGCAGTGATATTTATCTTGGGAAATAGTTAAGACCCCAGGCAACATTTTTTAGGGGTGTAAGAGCTAAAGACTGCCTTTAACCACTTCAACTTGAGGCTAATAGAAACTATGGTGCTATACATACTTCAGTGCCTTTGGACAGAGTAGGAAATGAGAGGCAATGTATATTTGCTTTGTCAGTTTTCTGTTCTGTTTATAAAGACCAACGAGTGAATTTAAATTGATCATACCTAGCTTATGTGGGAGAGAGGAAGGGATTCAGTCTTTACTGCATGGCTTGAAGACACTAAGAATTTGTGTACCAGTTTGTATGTGTTTGCACTCAGTGTGAAGCAGATTCTTAGGACTCCAGGAACCCCAATCTGTACATGTTTTTCAGTGAGAACTAGGAAGGTCTTTCATAACATTTTACATTTCATTACTCTACTCAACAACTATTTAAAATAGATTAAGCTTCTATCCAAATACAATTTTTAAAGACACCTTAAAACACTCTAGAATAAATGCATAAAATTATTCTTAATGAATATCTCATATCTCGAAAAGTTTCAGACTAAGAAGGAGTTTAAATCTGGTTAGTTGGCTCCGTATTATCCAATTAGGGACTCATATCTTTGTCATACTTAATAATGAAGAAATGTGTAGGCTAATTTATGGTATGGAAATCTCACTGGTGTAGGCATTACTGAATCAGTTCTTCAGAATATAAATAAAAATCTTTTTTTCTAAATTAATATGAATTCTCAGCACTGGAAATTTCCTAAATTTAGAAAATATAAACTAGTATTTTAATACATGGCAAAATCCTTTACCATGGTTTGTGGAATTGCAATCAATGGTGTCAAGTGTATGTACAAACATGCCTTTTTAAAAATAATCAGAACCTGGAGTCAACTTTCATTTGCTTGTCTGTGCTCACCTCTGGGTTCTCATCAATTTCTCCCATTGTTGTCAGTGCCAGTAAGGAACAAAAACAGCTCTTGTCTATAGGCAGGTATTCACATTCTGATTTTCTTTTCTTATCTCAATCAACTATTTTGTTTCTATGATTTGAATTTCAAATAAATATCAATTTTATCTACTGCAATTTGAGTGTTATTTCACTTTTTAAATGTCCAAATTTATCTGACAGTTATACTTATTTCAGCCATTTAAAATAGTGATAATACAATTTCACTATGTGATAGGCTAATAATAGCATGAAGTCCATACCCAAGCATAGTACATATTTAAACTCTGGTCTAATCTCTATTATTTTTTTGTTAAAACTGCATCTTTAGCAGTTAAGACAGAAATTAAGTAATGAGTTGGGAGCTAAAATGGTGGAAGTGAGGGGTGCCGCATCAAGAAGAGACACCAATGGGGAAAGATGGAAAATGTCCAATTCTGATAGGTTTAAGTAAGAGGATAGAAGAGCCCTGGAAAAAGCAAGGTGGTACATATACTTTCTAGACTTAGCAGTATGAGGACTGTGGAAACCAGGCTCAAACTTAGTTCAACAAGAAGTGAAGGAGTTTTCAGAGGAGGTTCTGAAGAGGAGGAAAATGTGATGGCAACTGGCCTTGAGTTTCAGGAAACATGATTCATAGGTTTAGGGGCTAGGAAGAATGGAATCATGGAAAGAGGGGAAATATAATTGAGGGGACCCAGCTACTCTGCTTCTTGTTATGACTCATACAGCAAAGAAAGGAATGTAGTTGACTCTTAAGATGTTCCCAACTTTTTGTTGCGTTATTAAAAGTATGTGAGTGAAATGTTTCTCTTCTGTAGCAATCCTCTTAAATACTATGTTGCTTTTTTACTTGGAAAGTGATTAAGAAGAAATGTTACCTAAGAACAGAATTTGCTAAAGATAGTACACAAGGGTTGTAGAGAAATGGTTCAGACAAAAGTCCTTGACAGTTTTGTGAATGAAGTAAAGGAAGTAATTAAAATGGGTGTGCATGACAAGCCTCTTTTTTTTTTCCCCAAAAGTAGGAAAGTCAACAAAAATTTAAATAAAAAATTCTGTCTGTAACAGATGTGTAGCAAAGAAGTAAAGGGTTACTAATGAGATTTAACTTCTCTGAGTATACTCTTTTACATAATTTTAACTTTTCTGGGTCATAATGAAAATAATTCCCAGAAAGTTAAGTCAAAACCATACTTAGATCACAAATATTATATTCAAGCAAAATCAAGTGAGCTTAACTTTAGGTTGGGTTTATAGCATAACTACAAAGAATAACACATCAACTCTGTGCATCATTATTTGGGCACATTCTAAACACAGAAGCTAAGGAGGTTTAGGATTATTAGTGGTTAGGCAGTGGTTCTGGTACTCCTGAAGTGCTTCTCAGTTCAGAGATGATAAGTTGACACTAAGACTTACTGGATCTTGAACCATTTCTATAGAAAGAAAAATTATGCTGTGGAAGGATACTGTATGACCCCACTTGTATAACTTCATGGAATGGCAAAAGGTGAGAATTGAAATGCTGGGGGATACAGGTTGGTGGTATAATGTTTGCTTAGCAAGAATAATGGCCTGAGTTCCATTGTTAGTTAACACAAAAGTCATTAAAGAGTTTTAGGGAGGGGTATGATTGTCAAGGAGAAGAAATATAGGCTTAAAGGGAGGGGAGCATTATAAGGGAAATTGGAAGGATCTTGGGACAAGGGCTGGGTCAGTATTTTCACTGTAGTAAAGGACCCGAATGAGTCCACCAGAAGGATTCAACATACAGACCATATATAAAGCCTGCACACAAATATAGTAAACCTGGGTAGATGTCATGGTCCTGGTAGGCTGTCTAGATCCTGAATGATGCATAATATTTCTTTTCAAGAGGTTACCATCCTGGTAGGCTGTCTAGATCCTGAATGATGCATAATATTTCTTTTCAAGAGGTTACCATCCGAGGAGTCCGAGCCAAGAGATCAATTGTCTGATATTTGCTACATCTTAAAGAGGATCCACAATTATTTCAATTAAAATGAAACAAGCACAAAAAAGGATAATAAAGATATGAGTAAGATCTTGAATCAGTAATTCTGACATAATTATGTAAATATCATAAAACAGAACAAATGATTAAATATATTAATGATTGGGGAGTCAGAATTCTTAGCATCAGGGAAGTAAAACATAAATATACCATGGAACAAGGGGAGAACAAGACATTAAGATATGAATTGTAAATGTCAAGATTTCAAATACATTTCTTAAGCTCTGTCCTGTCCATTTAAGGGCTTTAAGTAAGAACATGATGAACAGCCAGGTCTTTGGTGCTGAGTATCATTCTCCATCTAGGCTTCCCATTCCCACTACAGGTGTGGAATGGGAAAAACATTCAAGACCTGTGTCATAACAAAAAGTAAAGACATTCTCCAAAGATTAGGAGATATATGAGAGGAATAGAAGCTAGCTCACACAGGACAAATTAGAGATAAGATAAATACAAAGAGCCTGAGTTTGATTTCCAGTATGCATGTGGTGGTTAATAACTATCTATAATACCAGTTCTGGAAGATCTGATATCCTCAGCCACTGCGTATGTACATGGTATATGTACATACATGCAGGTGGTACAAGTACATATATGCAGGCAAACAATCATACACATAAAATAAATTTTAAAAGTAAATTTTAAAAATAAGTAAAGGAAGAACATGGTAGCCTGATGCAATTAATAATATAAGTCCTGCTTTGACCTCTATCAGAACAATAATTCAAAGGAAGAAAGAAGAAAAGGAACCACAACCATTAAGAAAATTTAGGGAGACTCTAGCTATCTATTCTTCAACCACCTCAGAGACCTAACAGGGATAAATATATCTGATTATATAGGAAGTACACGGCCTGCATCTTCCAAAACTAAGAAATGACATATCAGTGGCTGCCTGGACAGTTCCTATTTTCTCTCCATACATTACAGCATCAATCTTCAGCCATTTGGTCCTGTTTCTCTGACAGACATTGATTGTAGAGCAGGAATTATGAAGGACTTACCTACCCTGTCTTGGCTGAGCTAGGCTGTCGACTTACCTGCTTCCAAGTTTTGTCCTTTTTGGATAACAGTCTGTCTACAGTTGAAGCAGGGGGTTTTTCTTGCCAAGAGATAGGCTTGCCACTAATTCAACCATCTCACACTGGAGATTCTTCGATGCTCATCTTCTACTTGGAGTAAAATAGGGGGTGCTGTCAGGAGCTGACATGTCTCAATATCAAAAAAAAAATCTTAATTTAAGACCACATCTTTGAATGCCATATTCTGCAGATCTCTTGTGGTTTTTGAAGACGCCCTGTCTATCTCTTGTATTTAGATGAGCAAATGTTGCTTGTCTCTTAACAACTTGATTTCTGAGTAGCTTAGAGAATATCTGTAATAGACTGTCATAGTAGCTAACAAAATGACACGCTTGCATGACTATGAGTTTGCATTTGAGACGGTTGGTATCAAGAGGCCAAAGCTTCACATTTCACTTTTAAGCATTACTAGGTACAATACCTTTAAGAAGCGTTACCCTTAATTTTGTATCAATATACAAAGATCACTACCAATGTGGCCAAATATACTCTTAATTTTGTATCAATATACAAAGATCAATACCTATGTAGCACAATACAATCTTAATTTTGCATCAATATGCAAGGGTCAATACCATTGTGGGCAAATATAATCTTAATTTTGTATCAATATACAAAGGTATAAGGGCATATTCAATAATCTGTCCTTTTGTCTTGATCTTTCCTATACTATGTCTATGTCCCATTTTTTCTCAAGTCTATTCTCTCCTGCATGGATGGAACTAGAGAAGCTCATCCTGAGTGAGCTAACCCAGACCCAGAAGGATGCACATGGCATTATTCACTTATAATCGGATATTAGCCATATAGTACAGGATAACTATGCTACAATCAATGCACCAAAGGTAACAGGAACATCGACTTTGTTACCTGTTAATGAGACACTTTGTCCTAGTGGTGCTGCCCTGTAGGCCCCCAGTGTATGAGGAGGCTCTTGGCCCTCATATGACTGCTGAACTGGGGCAGGGGACTGATAGGTACACTCCACTCCAGAGAGTGGGATGGAAGAGATGGGGGTAGAGGGTGGGAGGTTGGGTCTGGGAGCAGTTGAAAGAAAGCACTGTGATGGAGATGTAACCTGAAGTATTAAATAAATATAAAGTAAAAAAAGAAAATTTAGGGAGAATTGAGATTTTTTTTTCATTTTTTGGATAGTATTTTTTTACATTGTATTGCACGGGTGTGATCGTGGTTCTGGGGTTAGTTAGGAGAATGTCCTTGCTCATAGGTGCGATTGCTTTTAATATTCACACAAGAAGGACCATGGTGTGTGCAAAATTCAAATATCTTGTCAAAATAACAAATGGAAAACAGAGACAAGATATGAAAAATGTTGGTGACTGGGAATTGTAGCTGAAGTGTATGTGGTATTCTTTAAATTTGACATTTTGCAAAATAAAAATTAAGGTAAAATCCTTCTGCTCTTCATTTTGCTAAGTCATGTTTCAGCTTAACTAAAAAGTACAGAATACGCCAGGCACCCTTCAAGACTTTTGCAAAGTCTACCTTTCTCCTTAATTGGCCAAAGTTGTTTAAATAAATCCACAAGATGGTTTCTGATTAAATTCCACAGAAGAGTCAAATAAAAGAAAATGGCATCTGTGATCCAACAGGAAAAAAAAAAGGAATCTGTCAAAATGTTATTTTATTTTGTTTTGTTGTGCCCAGCTAGTACGCCTCTTTGTTATTTTTAATCCCAGCTAGCAGAGTTTCAAGTTATTTTAGAAAGCCATGCGAAACAAATCCCAGCAAGGTTTGTTCTTATCAATTTTTATCTCTAGTAAGACTGCATTTTGTTCTGTTTAAATGTGTTTTAAATTTTTTTTTAGCCTGAGGATAAAACTTCTGTTAAAAATTAGATACCAAGTTGAAAGACTGATAAAGATGTTGCTCATTAGACACACATAGCCATTTGGGAAGGTAAGGGTGGAGGAAGTAGGGTTGGGCCATATAAGTTAGAAGGATAAGTGAATTCCTTTCCTCTCCTAGAAATAGAGACTGGCTCCTGATCCTAAGGGACAACCAGAGGTGGCACCATGAAGCACCTTACAAAGCTTTCAAAGTGCAGACACAAGGGAATGGTTCTGGGGTGGCTGTTTCCAGGTTTTTGGCATCTTATTCAAGAATGAAATAAGGATGCACACAGATTACAAATTAACAAAAACAATTTATTTGGAGTGAAATGATAGTATAGAAAGCATATAAAGGGGGATTCATGATCAAGACTAACAGTGAGCCCTATGAAGGTACTCAAGGGCCCCAGTTACTGTTTAGGAATTCCTCTTATTGGGGTTCTGGTGGAGGAGATTGCTTACTAGGGGTGTAGATTGAAAGGTTCTCTATTTTGCTTGTCAGGCTTGAGTTGCATAGACCTTGCTTGCTGAGCATGCCCCTTCCCATAACGCATCTTATTTTAATGATGTGCTTGTCCAATTATACATGGACATAAGATGATAAATCAGGGATTCTCCCTAAAATACTTTTGAAGGGCAATATATTCTAGTCTATGAGGCAGGAATCCTCAGGTGGTTCCATAGCACAGCGGCTAAGCAGGGAATAGTGCTTCTCAAATCCACTTTGGGAATACAATCTAGTAAAGGCAGTCTAGCCCATTACTAGCTCTAGTTCCTAAATCTGTTGCAAGATGTATTCAAACAGAAACTGGCAGTGTCGGTGGGCTGCTAATGGGAGTAACTTATTTACATTGTTTAAAGCAGTTATACATGCAGTCTAAAGTAGGTGCGGTTCTAGGTTCCTAACAGGTTCCTGGGTACTCTATTCAGAGAGGGATGGGAGCATATTATATGCTCCTAGGCCCCCAAGTATACAGCTAGATGAGGTGATGGTGGTGCATTCCTAAGGATGCACCTTGCCAAAGGAATTCTACCTTGCCGAACTGGTCCTTCTGCATGGCTGCATCAACAACATTGGTGTCACTTGAACACTTGTTAAAAGCAGGGTCCCAGGCCCACTTCAACATTTGCATATGACAGTGCATATTATCTGGATCCTCAAGTGATCCTTGAGCACACTCAATTTGAGAGCCACTATTCTGAGTGGTGATTCTCTGCTTTAGCGGCTGTGCTATAGAACCACCTAAGGACTTAGTTATTTCTGCCTCGCCTCATATACTGGGCTTTATTGTGTCACCCCTCACCCTTCAAAAGTATGCTCAAGTCCTAGCTTCACATCCCACTTGTGAATGTGATATAATTGTGAATAAGCTCATTGAAGATGTAATCCAAACCAGTGAAGGTCATTTAATCCAAATGAATCCAAGGTCATATTGGATTAGGGGAGAACCCTAATCTAGAAAGCCTAGGAAAGAGAACAAGAACTACAGATATAAGCATCATCAATAGGATACAAGAGATGGAAGACAGAATCTCAGGTATGGAAGATTCAGTAGAAGAAATTGATACAACAGCCAAAGAAAATAAGAAAACTAAAAAGCTCTTCACCTAAAACATCCAAGAAATAAAGAACTCAATGAAAAGACAGAACCTAAGAATAATAGGAATAGAAGAGAAGACTCCTGACTCCAAGGACCAGAAAATCTCTTCAACAAAATAATAGAAGAAAATTTCCCAAACCCAAAGAAGAGATACCTATAAATGTTCAGGAGGCTTACAGATACCAAATAGATTAGAACAGAAAAGAAATTCCTCCCACCACATAAAAATTGAAACACTAAATGTACAGAACAATGAAAGCATATTAAATACTTCAGGAGAAAAAGGCCAAGTAATATATAAAGGCAGATCCATCAGAATCATATGTGACTTCTCTTCTGAAACTCTTAAGGCCAGAGTAGCCTGGTCATATGTCTTGCAGGTCCCAAGAGACCACAGATGTCAGCCAAGATTACTATACCTAGCAAACCTTCAATCGTCATAGATGGAGAAAACAAGATATTCCAAGACAAAATCAGAAATCCAGCCGTACAGTTGGAAGAAAAACTCCAACCTAGAGAAGATAGTTCACCCTAGAAAACACAGTAAACAAATAACCCCACTGCAGCAAAACCAAAAGCAAAACAAAACAAAACAAAAACAAAAAGAAACACACAAACACACTACCACCACCAACATCAGAATAACAGGAAATAACAATCAATGGTCATTAATCTCTCTCAACATCAATGTATTCAACTCCCCAATAAAAAGACACAGGCTTACAGAACGGATTCATATGCAAGACCCATCATTCTGCTGCATTAAAGATGTACCTCACCAACAAAGATAGAGCTTACTTCAGAGTAAAAGACCAGAAAAAGGTTTTTCTAAGCAATTGGCCCCAAGAAGCAAGCTAGAGTAGCCATCCTAATATCAAATAAAATAGACTTTCAACCAAGATTAATCAAATAAGATAGGAAAGGACATAACATACTCATCAAAAGAAAATAAATCATCAAAATGACATCTCAATACTGAATGTCTATGCTCTAAATACAAGGGAACCCACATTTGTAAAAGAAACATTACTAAAGCTTAAACTACACATTGATCCCCACACATTAATAGTGATAGACTTCAACACCCCTCTCACACCAATGGATAGGTCATCAAGACAGAAACCAAAGAGAGAAATGATGAAACTAACAGAGGTCATGAACCAAATGGACCTAACAGATATCTACAGAACATTTCACCCAAACACAAAAGAATATATCTTATTCTCAGCACTTTATGCAACCTTCTCCAAAATTGAAAACTGACTAGAACTGACCACAGAATTATACACAAGTGACCCCCCCAAACCCCAGCAAAGAACTCCTACACCTAATAAATGTGGATGGATACAAAATTAATTCAAGAAAATCAGTAGCCCTTCTTTACACAAAATATAAATGGACCAAGAAAGAAATTAGGGAAACAACAGTCTTCACAATAGCCACATATAATATAAAATACCTTGGGGTAACTTTAACCAAGGAAGTAAAAGACCTGTATGACAAGAACTTCAAGTCTCTGAAGAAAGGAATTGAAGAAGATATCAGAAGATGGAAAGATCTCCCATGCTCATGGATAGGTAGGATCAACATAATAAACATGACAGTTCTACTGAAAGCAGTATACAGACTCAATGCAATTCCTATCAAAATTCACACAATTCTTTACAGACCTAGAAAGAAAAATTACCACCTTCATATGGAAAAACAAAAACAAAAAAACTAGAATAGTGAAAACAATCCTGTACAATAAAAGAACATCTGGAGGTATCACCATCCCTGATTTCAAGCTGTACTACAGATCAATAGTAATAAAGTCAGCATGGTATTTGCATAAAAACAAACCAGTTGATCAGTGGAATTGAATCAAAGACCCAGAAATAAACCCAAATGCCTAAGGTTACTTGACCTTTGACAAAGAAGCCAAAACCATACAATGGAAAAGGAAAGCATCTTCAACAAATGGTGCTGTTCTAACTGGATATCTACATGCAGAAGAATGCAAATAGACCCATGTTTATCACTTTGCACAAAACTCAACTCCAAGTGGATCAAAGACCTCAACATAAAACCATACACACTAAATCTAATAGAAGAGAAAGTGAGGAAAAGACTTGATCTCATTGACATAGGAGACAACTTCCTGAACAGAACACCTATAGCTCAGGCTCTAAGACCAATAATCAATAAATGACCTTATGAAACTGAAAAGCTTCTATAAGGCAAAGGACATTGTCATTAGAACAAAACAGCAACCTACAGATTGGGAAAAGATCTTTACCAACCCCACATCTGACAAAGGGATAATATCCAAAATATATAAAAAAAATTAAACATCAACAAACCAAATAATCCAATCAAAAATGGGGTACAGAGCTAAACTGAGAATTCAAAAAAGAAGAATCTCTAATGGTCAAGAGGCACTTGAAGAAATGTTCAACATCCTTAGTCATCAGTAAAATGCAAATCAAAATAACTCTGAGATTCCATTTCACATGTAAGAATGGCTAAGATCAAAAACTCAAGTGATAGCACATGCTGATGAGGATGTGGAGAAAGGAACACTCCTTGATTGCTGGTGGTAGTGCAAACTTTACAGCCATTGTGGAAATCAGTCTGGCCATATCACAGAAAACTGGGAATAGTTCTACCTCAAAACCCAGCCATACCACTCCTGGGCATATATTCAAAAGATTCTCTACCAAACCACAAGGACATCTGTTCAACTATGTTCATAGCAGCTTTATTCACATAGCCAGAAACTGGAAATAACCCAGTCTGTTGAACCAATAAATGGATTTTTTAAAAATGGTGGTACATTTACACAATGGAATACTACTCAGCTATCAGAAACAGGGAAATCATGCAATTTGCAACCAAATGGATGGAACTAGAAAAGATCATCCTGAGTGAGCTAACCCAGTCCAAGCAAGATACACATGGCATGTACTCATTTATAACTGGATATTAGCCATTTAGTACAGGATAATTATCCTACAGTCCATAGATTCAAAGGAACAGGAACCTAGCATAACTATTCTTTAAGAAATTCTATCTGGCAGAGGATCAAAACAGATGCTGAGACATAGGTGGAGCTCTGGGAGTCATGTATAAGAGAGGGAAAGGGACAAGAACTCCACATTGAAGATCAACAGAACCAACCAACCTAGGCCCCTAGAGGCTTACAGAGACTGAAACATTAACAAACAACAACAACAAAAAAAACAAACCCCCAAAAAACAAAAAATAAAAAATAATAGGCAGTACCTAGACCCCTCTACACACACACACACACACACACACACACACACACACACACACACACA